>JAQGBH010001970.1:0-27629 GCA_034698265.1 Sminthurinus aureus
TTTTGTTATGGGAAATAAGAAACTGAATCATTTTGGGTTTGAGAAGTAAGAAAATCTGAGCATTTTGGTTTTGAGAATTAAGAAACTCCAACATTTTGGTTTTGGGAAGGTAAGCCACGATATACTGTATACTTTGGGTTTTTCATTAAATTTTCTTGTGAAGTATACAGAATAATAATAATATTACATGCATATCTATGTATTTATGCATGTCTGCATATCTTGGTGTATGTATGGATACTTATGGTTCAACAGAGTTGGAACCATAAGGAGAGAAAAGTAATTTTGATTACTTTTACTTCTTCAAATCTCAAATCAAACCACAAATACTCTGCTTTCTCCTCCATTCTCCACTCGGCTAGTTCTTCTCCTTTGCCTTGGTCTTCTTTTCCTTTCTTTTCTTATTCCGTATTCCTCCGTCTGTCTTCTTCTTTTTATTGTACTCGCATGTACTTTACATTTAGGATCTTATTTTATAGATATTATCCTATCTCTACACCCTACACCCTATGAACTGTGAACTATCTATGAATGATGCAAATAGTTTGAAATTGTACGACATTGCATAGTAACTTTATACAAGAGACAAGATATAAGAGTATGCACATATGTACATATATAAGTATGCACGTACGTAATTCCTTCATTCTTTCTTTCTTTCTTACTCTTTTTTTCTTGATACTGATTCTTGATTCTTGATTCAGAACTCAAATTCATTCTATTCATTCATTTCCCTTCTCATTATATTTTACTCTCGATTTAACACAGAGAAAAAAGTTTTCCTTCTTCCTTATGTCAAAGTGCATACAAACATATTACCAATTGGAAAGAACAAGAAGGAGCTTGAGATAGGGACTGAGTGTTAGTAAAAAAAGAAGAAAAGAAGAATTTTGTCTTTTCTCCATCTCAGTCGGGCAATTACTATTCAAAAAGTAATTTTGTAAATGTAGTTAGTCCATAAATGTAGTGGAGGTAATATGTAAAAGTCGTCAATAGTTAATGAGGGACAAAGCGGAGAGCGAGAGACAGAAAGGCAGCGAGAAAGATAGAAGGAGAGAGTGAGAGATGAGAATGAGAATGAGTGGGAGTTTCTGACGAGTTCGGGGTGGAGAGATTTTTTATGTATAAAATACATATTACATTTCATATATTACAAACACACTCATGGAATATAGAATATAGACCAAAGATGTGTAGTATGTACAAGGTACAACGTGCAATATAGATTGTAGATACGTTTCATATTTGATACATTCTGTGCTCTATGTTCTGTGTGTACTGTACACATCCATAAAATCTTGTAACTGTTTATTGTTTGGCGAGGGGTATAACAAAATAACACGTATGACGGCGTAAAGAACAGGAAGTGGAATGAAATGTCGTGCATTATTAGTACGTGCAACTGCCTACTGTCTATGGTCTATGACTACGGTATGTGTGACTAGAATTATATGCATCATATTTTTATATAGAGAAATATTAAAAACCTACATGTATTTATGTCTATATGTCAAATGTTCCACATTCCAAACAAGAAGTATAATAAGGTAGATTCTAGGTTCTGGATTGTAGACATTTCAATAAAAAGATATCAAATAAATGTAACTGTACAAGAGAAAAATTGTTGTATCTTTTTTGTCTTGTCTATGGGATGATTTTTTCTACATAGCGTCTAATCCCTTGTATCGTGTATTTTGTACGATGCTGGCAAAAATTACTTTGACTCATCTACTCGTGAAATAAGTCTACTTACAGTTGGGTTATAGTTTATAGTGTTATGAGTTGCAGCATACTTGAGACTTGAGACTTGGATACTTGGACATTGGACATGTGTATGTAGGATGTAGCAGTATGTAACAAAGCATATGAGCATATGAATGAGCTAGAGGAACAATAAGCATATCTCAAATCTCGATTCTCGAATCTCGAAACTTCCGCGACAATTTCCCTTTGCTTCTCCTCCTCCACGATAGATTGCTACTTACTTTTCCTGCCTTTTTTCATTGAATCGGAGGATTGGAAAAAGACGAAGGAGGAGATGATGATGAAGTAGTTACAAGAGAAAAGACAGAAAAGCTAGCATCATATACCTTACACACTGTATATTATACATTGTGCATTGTACACATGATAGAATAGGAAGACACATTAAATAAATAAATAGATGTGAGATGTGAATTGTGAGTTGTGAGCTGAAGAGAAAGTGAAAGAAGGATCATGCTTCTTTTTCTTCCTTGTCTTTTTCCTCGTCTTCGTCTTGTGTCTGTCTATCTGCTTCTCTCTGAAGGAAGTAATGTCACAAGAAATGTCGAGAGGGAAACTACATGCACTCAATCAATAAATCATTGACGCGTATACAAAAATAATAATCTGCTAAGAATTGAATTGAGCTCATTCGTTGCTTCTGCCTCTGCCTCTGGTCTCTCTTGGTTCAAATACAGAAATACTGATGTGTCTGTATGTACAATATACACATAACGCATGTACGACAGACGCATTTACATCTACAATTTAAATAGTTTTCCAATCTTGGCTACTGACTATTGAATACGGAGCACTGCACATTGAGCATAGACTTTTCTCAATTGGTTATACATTTCAATTGTAATTCAATTCGCTATGATGCACTATGATGATGGATGACTAGGTTGGTAGATTTGTATGAATTACTTTGTAAATTTCATCCGTCTTTATGTTTTGTGTTTTGTGTATCATTTCAATTTACAATTTATTGAGCGTCTCTTTTTTACATTTAGTTCAACTTTCAAATACACAAGACCCAAGACCAAGTATTAAAATTTCATTAAAATTACCTCTATCAGTTTCCTTTCTTTGTTCTACGTTTATAGTTTTAGCTCTTGCCTTAGCTTTTGACTGTTGGAAAAGTGAGTCAAAGTGTAAGGAAATAGAGAAATTTTAGGATTAGGAATTTGGATGTAGCAGTTTGTACGGTGTTACAGTGATTTAAATGGTTTACAACTCGAAGGATTCCTTATTTTTTCCAGTCTCCAGGCAATCTGGTAGCTGATAGTTGGTAGTGGTTCTAGTCAAAGGTAGGAAGTAGAATGGGATGACCATGCGTATCATTTGAAACAAAATACATTTACTATTGTTTGATTTTTTTGAACCAACTTTGTGCATTGGTATTGGTATTTGACTTTAGCTTCTAGGTAGGTTCTAGGTACTAAGGTACTGGATACTGGAGGAATGAAAAAAACAAAAGACATAGACAGACTTTGGACAATGCCAAGTTACACAACAATTAGAGTAAAAAGTAATGTTTATGATAGTGTTAGTGCTAGTGCATGGAGGATCCAATAATGACTTGAAAGGAGGACGAAGGACTGAAAGAAATAGAAGGCTCTTTTCTACATCGGTATTACACAGTCCATGTCCATACGGATGGATAGGTGGATAGTTGGTCGATTTTGTAGTGAAGAGGTTAGTCCAAGTCCAAGACGAATACGAATACGAGGATGAGAACGAGAACGGTTCGACTGGAAGAAGGGTAAAGAGAGTAATAAAGTGAGTGTGACGGAGGAAACGGAGGACAAGAAATAATGTGAGTGGAGAGTCGTCGTTGCCTTTGTCGTGGTGGTTGTCGTCGTCCTACTGTACTCCATAGAGCAGTGGTAGTAGTAGTAATAGTAGTGGTAGTAAAACTAGAATAGAGAAAAACAGTAGTGGTGGATTGGATGGAGGATGGAGGAAGAAGAATAGTTACTGAGAGTGGATAGCGCAATACTGCGAATGGGTATGTTATGGTGTGTATGTATATGTGTGTGGCTGGTTCGTGGGACAGAGTTTATTGATGAGATGGCGGAGAGAAAGACACACAATCAGATGAAGATTCGAAAATGGACCACTGAAGGAGACAGAAACCTGTGTGTCTCATCGAGTCATGACTAAAGCCAACCGAACTATAGATTATAGATGTATACCCATATTTGTACACATACAGACACTCTTTACTCTTTACTCACTATTCAGTTTAATACTGGAAGCTGGGATACGGCTATGTGCATTGTACATTGTACATAGTCATGGCTTTAAAGCTTTAAGTCGATGCGAGAAAGAGCGAATGAGCCGAAATGCGAAAAGGAAGACGGAGACGAAGAACCAGAAGGTATTTTCAGCCACACGAAAGGAGCTGCGGAAGACGAAAAAGACAAGAATGCACACTTTACACTATTACCCTATTCCCTACATACAGCATGCAGTATACAGTATAGAGGATATAATGGGGTTCATGACAAAAACTGGGTGATTCTTTCTCATCTAATGGCATTCTGTTGCTTTTTCCTATCTTGACTACCTCCCTTCTTGTTCTTTTCCCTATTTCCTTTACACTTTCACTTACACTTTCACATCAACTATGCCTTCAGTATTGGCTTTATATTTGATTCTTGGTATTTGATATTATGGACTTTTGCCGAAAGATACAGCTGCATTCTCTTTTTATTCACGCTTTTTGTTGCTGCTGATACTTTTTTTTTTGAAATATGCATCATGCTATACTATATTTTTTGGTTCAACCACAAAAGACTCCAACATACAACTTTTTAAAATTTTCTCCATTCCATGCTTGGTTAAATTTGCTGAACTTGCTTGATTACTGCTTTCGTGTTTTTTTTATTGTGAAGTTAATATTTTTTAAAATACATATAATATCTATAATCTATAATATCTAACATGATGATATATTATATTAAAATCTGAATAGGTCTGGAACGATTATCAGCTGAGATGGGACGAGGCTGATTATGGCGGTATCAATGTGCTCCGTCTCCCACCTGATAAAGTCTGGAAACCTGATATAGGTATTTAAATTCAACTATCATTGCATTACCAATTATTTTCATCATCACTGTGTAATCTGTATTATTGTACTTCTTTATTGACTTGTTTAAAACTTGCACTTTAATAATACAAGATACAATATACAAGAGTAAACAAGATGATGAGGGACATCTATTAAAACTAAAGATGATATTTGCCATGATATAACATGTGCAGTGTACACTGTACATTGTACAACAACATACATTTCACAGTAACCAGTAACCTACTCGTGCATTTGTATTTTGTATGATTATTGTTATCAGCTATCATTATTGTCGTTATGATGGTGTGTGGATGAGTTGTTTCATCTGATGGTTTTTGTTCTGTGACTTTTCCCAGTTTTGTTCAACAATGCTGATGGCAATTACGAAGTCAGATACAAATCCAATGTCTTAATATATGCAAATGGGGAAGTCCTTTGGGTCCCGCCAGCCATTTATCAGGTAAAGCTAGAGAGTTTAAACAGCTGATTTATATTTTATACGTACACTGTATACGATATACATATGCATATCCTCCCTTCCTGTTTTCGGTTTTCTCTTTTCCTCATATTACACACGCCCACTATTACTATGTATTTATTATATATGTAGTATACATGTACTATACATTATTCATTATATGTACAATGTACATGCATGTTTTCTTGAGTATCATAATAATATTTTGTTATTCGAAATTCGGAATTCCAAATTCCTTCATTGAGTTTCTTCTTGGATGTTGTTGTTGTTGGTGGTGGTGGTTGGATTATTTTCATTCCATCTACAATCTACAATCTACCCCAACAGATCATTTATTTTTATTTTATGACTTTCTTTTTGTATTATTAGTTTACTTCTTATTTTCCATTTCTTGTTCTTCTTCTTCTCATTATTATATTATTATTCCTATTATGTGGCATGAACCATCATCTGCATTTTCATCTTTTTATAGTCAGTTTCATCTGAATTATCCGTATCATTACATCTCCTCATAATGTTCCAAATTCCAAGTTCCAAACTTTGTGGTGTGTGTCTAGTGCCTATTCCTTCCATTCAACTACCAAATACCAAGAGTGACGATGATTACTATGTGTTATTACTAGAACTATGATTATTTCTCTTAAAATTACTATTGATGTTTGGATTGTGTCATAAACATGTACATATTGTGAAATTTTTCTACTTGTTTATTCTTTTTACAGAGCTCATGTACAATAGACGTAACCTATTTCCCATTCGATCAACAACAATGTATCATGAAATTTGGTTCCTGGACTTTTAATGGAGATCAAGTCTCACTTTCGTTGTACAACGATAAAAATTTTGTCGATTTGTCTGACTACTGGAAATCAGGTACTATTCAGTTTTCTAACACACTAACAATACTTCATACTAAATAATAATAATAAGATATTTTATATTCATTCATGCATATTTTTTACTTCTAGTGTTTGACAATGCATTATTATTTTTATCGATATTGAGTATTAAATCTGTAATAGAATTAAATTTTAGTACATGAATTATCAATGCAGTGAAAATGTTATAAGAGCTTGAACTGTTTTAAAAGAATTTTAGGTTCACTATAATATCAGTAATACGCGATTTGGAAAAGTCATGATCTTTTGTGAACATTGAGCATTCATGTGAGCTTTGAATAAAATGAAAGCGTACAATTTACATTGAAATAATGAATGTGAATATTTGACACAGTGAGAAAAATAGTCAATATTTAATGTGAGTCTAGTACTAGTAAATTGGACGGGGGGAAAGGGTACAGAGGGTGTAGAAATATTTACATTTTACAGAGTAGAGAGGAGAAACAGAGGTTATGAGACGGTTTTGGAGAGAGGATGAGTAAAGTACTGACTTGTGAGTATTTAGAGTAATGGAATGCACCATTACAGAAATAAAACATAGATACAACTTGTCTCTTCCATAACATTTAAGTGATCCTGTTTCTCTGTCACATCGTTGCTCAAATAGATAGATATGTACATAGATGTAGATAGATGAAATGTTGTGAGGAAAGTAGAAAGTTTGTTATCCTCTTGCTAACTCTTTCAGTTCAGTTCTGCGTTTCTGCATCACTCTCTGTCTCTATTTCTAGATATATAACGTTTTGTAATCAAAATCCTGAGTCTACTGAATTGGAAACACGACAGCTACAAGAGATTCTCATTGGATTTCGATTTAGGAAGACAGTTTTCATTGAACCAAACCATGGATTTTCTCTCTGTCGCGCGTTCTCGGTCTCTCTCTCTCGTTCTCGCTATCTCTTCCTCTTCCCTTTTCTATCTATCTATGTATTTCTTCCACTTTCTCTTTCTAGCAATGACGACGACGACTGAACTGAACTGAATTGAACTTGGAGTCTGAGACTGACAAAATCTTGACTTTTTTTTCTCTTTTACTCAATTCTCAAAACCAAAATTTCACATTTCCCATTTGGAGATGAGATGGAAAGAGAAAGAGGAGGGAGGAAGGAAGGAAAGAAAGAACGATGGAAACTTTGGCTATATCTGTTACTGTCTCTCTGTCTACTGTATGCCTGTGTATAATAAGTCTTAGAGAAAATTCCATCAATTGTATTATCGTTGACTTGACTATTTTTTTTTGTCTATTTTCAAGAGATTACGACTTCATTCCTATCATTTCACAACTTGGGAGCTTTTTCTTTATTGTTTATAGACAAACAAGAATTAGGTTGACTTACCATTATCACTTGTGCATAAATAATATTTTGTACACTGAAACAATTCATGCATGAAATTTTCAAAACAACATGAAATGATGAATAGATCCACAAATTTATATTAAAATATATAGTAGCTTCTTCTACAATTCTTCTTTTTCAATATTATGCCGAGTGTCAACCTAATTATTTACACTTCCTTAAATATTTTTAACGATATCCTTAAATAAAAGACAGAATCTGAAAGGAAAAAAATACAAATACATGCATTCTCAATACTCACTAATTCTGCAACACATTGTTTTGTATTATTTTAGGAACCTGGGACATCATTGAAGTGCCAGCCTACTTGAATGTGTACCCTGGTAACCATACAGAAACGGACATTACGTTCTTCATAACCATCCGAAGAAAAACCTTGTTCTACACTGTCAATTTAATTCTACCCACAGTCTTGATCTCGTTTCTTTGCGTACTTGTCTTTTATTTGCCCGCAGGTAAATTATATATATAAATAAATAGCTATTTGTTTAGTATAAATCATATTATCATAAATTGTAAACTCTAAACTAATCTGTTTAAACACGTAATGTATTTAAGATGTATTAATAAACCATGTTTTTTTGCTATCTCTTCTTTTCACTTGTAATTGGAAAACTAAACAGAGGCCGGTGAGTGAAAAAACATTCAAATAATAATTCATTATTATTTTATTCCGATTTTGATTATAATGCATAATATTTTTTAATAAAAAATAATTGTTTGAGGTCTATTTACAAGTTTGTTTTTTTTTTTTTGAATTTTTGAACCAAACAGGTGAAAAAGTCACACTGGGTATTTCCATTCTCCTCTCACTGGTTGTGTTCTTGTTGCTAGTGTCGAAGATTCTTCCTCCGACCTCATTGGTCCTTCCTCTCATCGCCAAGTATCTTCTGTTCACCTTCATTATGAACACATTCTCTATTTTAGTTACTGTCGTCATCATCAATTGGAATTTTCGAGGTCCTCGAACTCACCGCATGCCGCATTGGATACGCGTCGTCTTTCTTAAATATCTGCCCGTAAATACAATAACACAATAAACATTACGCCTTTTGTAAATCGAGTGGGATCTGTGAAATGCGGCTCAAACGCATTGTGTACACTAGTAAATGCGGCTCTGTCAGAAAGTGTACACAATGCGTTTGAGCCGCATTTCACAGATCCCACTCGAAATGATACTTTCTACATTCTACACTCTAAAAACCAATTTTTTCAAAAAGTAATATATATATAACGTGTTTTAATTATTTTTGTTTTGATAGATTTACCTGTGTATGAGACGACCTCGAAAGACTAGATTACGATGGATGATGGAGATGCCGGGTACGGAAGTCCCGAGTTTTGGAGCAGAGGGGCGGGCCCCGCCACCAAATCCAGGCTTCCATTTACCAGAACTCCCTCCCAAGCATTCTTTAGAAGCGTTAGAATTAGCTGACCTCCACCATCCTAATTGTAAAATAAATCGAAAGGTAAAAACTACAAAGCCAATACTATACACATTCTTTCAGATGTTTGAAAAAAATCTGTAGCGATTATAATTTTTAAAAGGTGTGCAGTCATTATATTGGTTTATTTGATAATGATGAAATACTTCAATAAAAAATCTTTTTATTTCCTCAGGCTCAAGAACGGGAGAGAGAAAGAAGAGAAAGCGAAAGCTCCGACTCGCTACTGCTAACACCAGAAGCCTTCAGAGCTACTGAAGCTGTTGATTTTATAGCAGAGCATCTACGAAATGAAGATGAATACATTCAAGTAAGCACATTTTACTAAAACGTTATCTCTCTCTAAAAAAATAAAACAAAAATAATCATTGTTCTTATTATTCTATTCAATATGATAGTGAAATTTGAGGAATTTGCGAGTAAGATACCCAAAAAAAACTATAATAAGTGATTAATACACCTACATCATTAAGTTTAAAGTAGTACTATAGTACATACTTATTAATCAAACTTGATATCTTTAATGCCTTTTTTAAGTCTTTTAAGCTACGTATGTTTTTTAAATAATTATTTTTACTCGCAGACAGATATATACATATTATGTCTAAAATACGAATTCCTACCCTAGTTCTTTTCATGTTTGTCTTCCTGCACACGAAAGTGCAGAGATCAAAAACATACAGCTTCTTATAATATTATATTTTATGTTGTACATGGGATGGATTGGCAGAAATGTATACATACATATATATGGAAAAGTTACATTGTTTTATGGTTTCGTACAAAAGTCAGGTGGTTGCTCGATTTTCCTGAATAATGTATGAGTGACATGAGCAATCTTACATTGTGAATT
This sequence comes from Sminthurinus aureus, assembly GCA_034698265.1. Lineage (NCBI taxonomy): Eukaryota > Metazoa > Arthropoda > Collembola > Symphypleona > Katiannidae > Sminthurinus > Sminthurinus aureus. The sequence goes on from JAQGBH010001970.1 coordinate 9,859, forward strand.
GTAAGACTAGGCGGAACGAAACGAGTGAGTGAGTTGCGCTCCTCTGTTATTTTCAAAACAACGAAAAACTAGTAGAAATGAGTTCCATGATGCACAACAGAAACTCACATATTATAGACTCATAAGAATTCTTTTTTTTATCGTAGCCATGATTATGTCTTTCATCTTTCTTGATAAGCAAAAACATGAACAGAGAAAATAATTGATAACTAACAAGAGGTAAAGGGAAAGGGTGAATGTATATAGATAAGTGTATGGATTCACAACAGAGATAGCGAACAAATAATTTATCAACCTATGTATGTCTCTTCCTCTTATAAATATACTTGTATTACATGTGTACAGTGATAAAAATTACAGATATTTTTAAACATAGATACAGATCCTATCTCCTATCTTATGTTTTTGATTGGATGCACAATTTTTCTCTATTTCGCTAAACTCATGATGTTTTTTACAAGCTGAAAATATAACACTGTGAATGTAAAAACGGAACGGAAAAAGATTTTCCTTGACTGGTTTGCTCAAGAATCGGTCTATTGTACCTTACTTTGCCGAAATTTTACACAACTTATGCTCAGTACTCATGATGTTCATTTACATCTACATTTTCAGTCGCAGTGCAGTGGGACACTTTCTTGGGTTCTTTGGGAGAAAAATAATCAAAGTTTTTAGTCACCTGAATCATTATTCTGTGGTTTTTTTTGGGGCGTTAGCATTGAACCCTTAAAAAAACATGTAAATCTTTTTGTTTATTTTGCTAACGAAAAGAAAGCAAAATTTTAGGTAGTGATAGCCTATAAACACACATTGCATATTGCATGAGTGTGAACTTTGCGAGAGACCCTACGAAATATACTACATATACATGTATTTATATCAACATTCAAATACAGTACAAAATACAAAATGTATATATGTATATTCAAATTTAGCAAGCTAAAAACGACTAGCAAAAGAAGGGCTGCTTTTATTCTTCTGATTCCAATTTCTTTGAATGTTTCGTATTCTTCCATTTCGCTTCTCCTGTTCTTTCCTACACACACACTTGTAAGTCAGGTTTTCCAACGAAGGATCAAAGTGAGAAAGATGCTAGACGAACATTTGTAATCAGTTCACACATCACACGCTCCATTTAGACAACACCCTTTACTTTCTTCAGATGCCAAAAGACCAAAAAGTAGAATAACGCAGGCATGCATACACTGCAAAGTGCTGCATAGGTTCCCTTGCGAGTATAATATAATATAGATATTATAATATTCTACCTATACGTGTCTACTTACATGTCTTATGGTATGGAATTAAACCTGAAAATTTGGGCAATTTCGTACTACAATCTTAATTCTACAACTCACAAAAGTCAATACCAAAGTTTAGCAATTTGAATTGGGCATAATACCAAATACGTGTACGTGCACCATATTCTTCAAAATTTGTACTGCTCATATATTACAGATCATCAGAGAAATACAAAGAAAATTAATGGTACATATTTGTAATGTATTTTATTTTTTCCCCTCTAATTATTTCAAATAAAGGTTCGGGAAGACTGGAAGTACGTGGCAATGGTGATTGACAGGTACTAAAAAATTTTAAACTAAACTAAATTCGAAAAACAACTCAATGCATGTAATATGTAATATGTAATACACAATAAAATCTAATCTAGCATTTGTTTATATATTTTCTGTAATGCATTATGCATGTAGTTAAAAATGACAATAATGTTTTCTGTACTGTTTGTTTTCTAAAAAAAAGGCTTCAACTCTGGATTTTCTTCTTGGTTACTGCCAGTGGAACTTTTGGTATATTGTGTAATGCGCCACATATTTTTGAGCCTGTCGATCAAGACAAAATCATCGAATTGTACCGAGGAAAGTAATAGTAATAACCATGAAATAAGTAATACAAAAAAAATTAAATAAATAAATAGATAACCACTACGACGTAAAACGATGACGAAGTATTGAAATTAATATTCGTAATAATAATGGTAATAATAACATATTATTACTGATGTACTTTAACAACAATGATGAAAAAACTCTGTAATACTATTCGATTTTCGATGAAAACTAATTTGAGATTTGAATAAGATCAAAAATCAAAACTAAAACATAAAAAATATACACTTGGTGCCACGGAATATTTCTATTAAACATTGGAAAAAAAAGTACTTGAACAAAATTTACAAAAAAAAATAAAAATAAATTGACTTCAAACTCGACCAGAACACCTTTAAACTATTTCCCTCAACCATTTTAATGCATATAAAAACTATAAAAATAAGAAAGAAAGAAAGAAAGAGTCACTGATAAATAAGTCATTATATAATCCCTTCTGTTTTCTCTCCCTCTTTATACAAATTCGTGAGTTTCAAATAAGAAAAGAATAAAGAAAAAACAAACATCAACAAGACAAAAAAGTCAGCAACATTTTTAAAACAAAAACGAAAATTATTATATAGAGTAACAAATACTACAATACTACAACTAAACATACATGAATATACGTAAAGCTAATACCTATACATAACATTAAAATAAATAAATACATAAATAAATAAATAATAATAATAATAATAATAAGCAACAAAAATTTGTACATAGTAATATTTCGTTCACAAAGCTGTATGGAAATTCAATACATACTTACTACTGAAAAGGAAAGTACATAGTGTATTTTTTCTCCGATGAGTGCTCAAACTGTGACACAAAAACTGTATGTAATAATATATTATTAATTATAATACCAAAGTACATAATACTATCCTATGATACATAAAAAATAGTCTACAACAATAAAAAGAAAAGGAATTGAACTAATTATTGTTGTACAAACAATACATAGCCAATAAGTATAATATGTATACTATATAATAATATTATAATTTATAAAGTATTTGTAACACCATGAAAGTACTAAATCTTCCTACTTCAGCATATAGTCTGCAGACGTTATAAAAAATATTATTACATTATTACATAACTAAATACATACATACATGCGTAAAAATAAAATTATGGTGCTCCTCAAAGCCTAGATCATTAATGTGTTTAAAACTCTGATAAAACTGATAACAATGGACATCAAAAAAAAAATCCTGTATGTGCGGAATATCAACTGAAGAAGAAAAGCCAACAACAACAACAACGTTTTCAGCTCTATAAGCTTGAGAACGATACAATTGAAAAACAACTTTAACAATTTTCCAAAATGTCCATCCTAGCATCAAAATGTGAAATAACAAAGTTACATATATTTATATAATTTGAAATTCTTTATGTCAACCACGTTTTCCAAAGTTTTTAGTGTGAAAGTGTTAATTAGTGTCCAATTAATTAATTGATTCGCCTAATTACTTAAAAATTTACCCGAGCAAATGACCAAGCGTAAAAATATTGTTACTCTGTCTATTTATATTATAATTTTTGAACAAAAAACAATGATAAAATAATTCGGAATGAATTCACTTTCTAGTTTTATGACTTATGACACAAACATTGCCAAAAAATAATAATAATGCAATTGCAAAACTCAAAACGATTCAGTTTACAAGCGTAAATTACTAGTGACATTATGAAGTTTTCAGTTGTATGTTGTATGTGAGATTATAGTGAAATTAATTCGTGTTGAGAAGATTAGCTACCAATTTGACAGCTAAAATATTTCTTAAATTTCCCTTCTATTGTCCCTTCTCGTGAACAACTAGTAAATAGTAGCAGGAAAACTATTGAAAAACACTGGAATTGACATAAAATATTGTAGAACACCAAGAAAACGTATATTCAATACAGGTTCAGTTATAAACCGTTGTAGAAGCAAAATTCTTGTTATTGCAATTTTAAAACGTAATTCTAGTTCTTTAAAACTGGCAATGGACATAACAGGATAATGTTACGAAAACTGGGCATGTATAATATAATTTCAAAAGAAGAGAAATAATAAAAAAGAATCAGTAATACTGGTGATTAAAGGATTAACGTAATTTTACAAATATATTGTTAAAGCATAACAACAGAAAGGTTGTAGTTGGTCAACAATAAACAGAAAAGCACTACAAATTAAGCTCAACTTTATATACTTGTACAAGTTCATTGTATGTACTACATAATATAGTTACATATATAGCTATATACTTATAAGAAGTAATGATGTAAACATAAGGATATGTATTATAAACATGCATATATAATAATATTATTATTATACTATCTAGATTTCTGTTGGAAAATTGAATGAATTTTGTGAAACATTTTCAAAACAATGTAAAAAAAAACACTCATGTACTTTAAAATACTATTACAATGAGTACTGATTATTGATTATACACGGTTTCTTTTTTAAAGGCTTTAGTATTTCTATTCAAACATTACATTTATACATGATAAGATGTATTTAATAATATATTATATTGGTATGGTCGTGTTTCATTTTTCATCAATACAATATTCCATTATAAGTACATGGTACATGAATATTTACAAATAGTTACTGTAATTATTAAATGGCATAATATAATACACACATGTACAGTTCTAGGATAATTAATTAATAATCACTGATAAATAACATACACTGTATGTAGTTGTTAAAAACGATGATGAATGCTACCATTAATCATTACACAGATAAAGTATATTGTTAACATTAAAAATTTTACCACTATAAGAAATAGGAAAATGACTCTATATATGGTATAACACACTATATACTCATAATTTATACATGCATATTACATAACTAAAAGAAAATTGAAATTATATGTATTATATTATAAGTTATTTATACCACACGTACTACATTTTATGTACGCGGTAGGCGTAAATATTATGGAAGAGAAAAATGGAAAGCTAGAGAAAATTGTAGCATAATAAATATGCCGACTTGTTTCACACATTGTATAATCTATTATTGTTATAGACGTATGACGTGTAGACTATTTCAGTGAGTAGTTTTAATGACATTTTTTTGGGGTTTAATAATGAAGATATATATACATATATATATATGCACTACATAATACATAATATATTATACTACTACTATTTCCATAACGGGTATCAATGGAACTTATAATTATTACGTATTAAATAAAATAATACATGCAGGTATAGGGTAGAATACAAGTAATCAAACATATAACTTTTGGTAGAGAAAACAAGAGGTACAATATTACATTAAATTTGTTCAAATCCCTGTTGAACAGCGCTAGTGACAAGCAGTTACATAACATGGACAACAGAAAACAGGATTTATGCACGGAGACAATTTTTTTTTGGTTCTAATTAAGTCTATAGGGAAAAGTTTATCCATCAATTTTTCATTTACTATAAAATTATTACTTTCTCTTTTACTTTTGGTACATGTTTCGTTTACTCATATTTGATATAACATATCTTTTTAATCAAATAAATGATTTGATCCAAATCTACCTCAAAGTTAAGAAAATTAATGTTATTCGTTGATTTCATTGCCTTGTAGATTCTAAAAACTTTCAAATCAGAAAATTTCCACTAAGTTTTACATTTCAAAACGTTTACTTACATGAGAAAAGGAGCATCATACAAAACTTTATGTTGATCATTTTTTCCCAAGATTCAAAACTAAAAATTTTCTAAGCTATTATTAGCAACATAAAATTCAAGATTGTGTTTTCAACCCTAAATGCATATAATCCAGTTTTTTTTTCAAATTGTATGTAATCTTTACAATTTAGAAAGTGAAGAGATGGATGAGTAATGAGTATATATATATACACATGTGTGTACGTCCACACATATGTAAAAAATAAAATCGAGCTATTTATGTGGCAATAAAAAAAAACCTTTTCTGATACTGCACAAAAAGTCTGTAGTCTATATAAAAAAGAGAGATGATACTCTTTATCTAATTTTAGTAAACACAGGAAAACATTTTTAGAAAGAAAACAAAAATTTGCAAAGGAGTACTCAAACGTTTTCCACATTAAAATTATATAAGGAAAAGAAAATTATAAAGCAGCTGTGTATATTTACTGCAGCTACGATATATTATTAAAAAAAGTATTAGACGTCTAAAGATAGTTATCATCATTAGCATACAAATGATGGTTTTGTATAAATATGTATGATACAACATAAGATGAGACAAAAGCGGACGTGAAAACAAGGACTAACTTTTAATTGTAGGATTACATATATTTCTGACATGTTCGAAAGTACTATTATGATTTATTATTATCAAATACTGTTACTATTTAGAATATATTGTTACAAATACTCTAGGATTTTTAATATATTAATATGATTTACCACAAACATACACACTAAACACTAACGTAACATGTACACTTACTATGTACATATAATATGAAGAAACGTGTACTTTGGAAAGAATGAATTGAGAATTGGATGAATGTGTGGATTTTGTTTGTGAGAATGAACTGAGAAAATGCTATATGAACTGAAAATAAGTAATGCTAACTCTGAAATTATCCTGTTACGACTATAAAAATAAAATTTACATTATATTCTGGGACACATACATATACAGTAAAACATCTTTACATGGACTTACAAGAAGTTTCGTTTTTTTTAAATTCCTTGTATGCTTCCTCAAAAAATAACAAAGAAACACCAAAAATGTACCATAAAAGAAAGTAACTATGAAATACATATATATATACATATACGTCACACGATCAAAGGAAAAAGTGTAAAAAAAAATATAAGTGACAGTACGTACAAAGAATGTACACAATATTTAAAAAAAAAACCAAAAATGTGTATCTCTATATATATATGAAGAACGGAAAATACTGCCGTTTTTTGTAAATATTTAATACTTAAATTATTATGTATAATAATATATTAATAATGATACACACATTATTAAGTAATATGTAAGCATATTAAAATAATGATTACAATTACGATACATTATGATTGTTATTACTGTAAGCATTGTTATTATTATTCCATGGATTAAACGGGATGCACGGAAATTATGACATATTGTAATAATCAAACCATTATTATTATAACTATATCTTATATATATTAATTACATAAGCTTACTTTTAAGTTCAATTATTACATGTGCACACAATAAAAAATAAATAAATACATAGTCGTCAAGAGAAATGAAAACTAAAAAATGGGATTTGATATATATTTCACAATCTTCATAAATAATAATAATAATAATGATGATTCTTTGTAAGTGTGGCTTGTATAGGCATAATGATCATAAATTGTTATTATTATTATTAATATTATGTCGTTTAATAATATATTATATGGCGCAAAAAATAAGTGAGGGGGGAAATTATCATTGTTATTACATAAATGAAGAAAAGAAATTGTATGTGTATGAATGTTTGTGCAATATGAATAGAATATTCTATTATATATATATATATAAAATATATTATACAATATCGCGTGACTGTGTATTTACAATAAAAGTATGCAAGATGAAAAATAAACAAATACTGAAAAAAGGATACGATTAAAAAAAACTCTCAAAAATGCTCATATTATAGAATTCAAGAAACACATAGTATTATGGAAAAGGCACAAGGGAAGACAAAATGATCATAACACAGAGCACAGTATGCATTATGCATCAGTAAGTATGGATAAATGATAAATCTATTACTCCCTTTAGTTTTTAACAAAGTAATATTAATTTTCATTATGTGCATATATCGCCAGATGAATGTATAGGATATATATATATAATATATATATATATATATAATGCCCATTTTCTGCTAAGCTATTATTAAGTATTAAAATACAGTATTCTGTAACCGTTTCGTTTAAACGTTCAACTATAAAGAAGAGAATAGCTAAAAAAATTTCAATTAGGAAGTGATTGGGTAAAGAGCTCTCATTAAATACATTGATTGTTTGTTTTTTAGCCTTTTTGATGCATGTAACGTAGAGCGGTTCTTCACTGTTATAAGGTCGGCTATGAATATGTCCCACAAGTTGAGACTCTTAATCTCTTGTAGCAATATTATACTTTTGATGGCACTAAATATTCGTACGGAATCTTAACGCACCATTAGAATACAAATCATATGTAAAAGCAAATATATACGGCTACGTAGATACAGTAAGGAAAACAAAGTTTTTCAACAACGAAATTTCAATACATAATATGTACATTATGTTATACAAAATATGATGAGTAATAACAATCATCTGCTGGAATATGTGTGTATATATATATATATACATATAATATTTAATTTGGAATTCGAATCATGTCTGTGTTCTCTTCTTTTTACTTTTTCAACCAATCAATCTTTAAATCAAAAGTCTACACATACCCATGCTCATAAGTAACTTTCTCATTACATAATATTGTACTTCTCAAGCTCAAAAGCATATTATTCACTTCATCAATCGACGTCTTACTGGATAATCTTACATCTCAAATATACATGCCAGGAAATGATCAAAGGTTGCAACTTGTTAAAAAAAACATACAGAATAACTATGAAAGAACGTGGAGAATACGATTAGGGACACCTTTGTAAAAAAGATCATGCATGAATACAGCATACATTTTTAGGGATACTTAGCAATCCATTCTAATCTATTTTGATATAATATAACTGAGCTAGTTTAGTTTAGTACATATACATACATACTGATCATCCATGTAACTCTTTCCTTTAACTCTGTTCTACAAATGACATTCATAACATAATATTGAGATTTGGAATATTTATTCCACGTGGCAGCATTTTGTTGTTGCTGACATTTCAAACTTCTTTTTACGCATTTAATTTATCATTAATTGTTAAATTTAAGCGTTTCAGTTTTTACATCTCCAAATGTGAGGCATACATATATTACATACACTTCGACCCCCTACAAACACACGTCTCCTACAAAATAAACAAGAATATTTTTCATTCGAAATAAAATTCAAAATCTGTCCTGTAGAGAGTTTTCAACTTCAGATTTCTCTTCAGTAAAAGGAAGAAGAAAAATTTCAGTAAAAAAACTTGAAATAAATACAAGGGGAAAAAAAAATTCCAGTCCAATAACAATATATACATATCTATAGTAGAATGAAGCTGAGCCAAAGAAGGTAAAGAACGTATCATTTTCTATTGTGCCGTAATTTTTTATAAAAGAAAAAAATGGGAAAACCCCATAACAGTTTTGATAAGAGTTGAAACCGGATTTTACAATATGCCCTGTGATAACTGCATTCATTCAACATTTACGGTAGCAATGCAACTAAACTAAAATTTTATGACTCTGCTGTATGCATACATTGTTGGAACGCTATCTTTTGTATATATGCACATATAAAGTAAAAATGCTTACAGATAACAAGATGCAATGAAATATTATATCATACAAGTACCCAACTGAAAGTAAATACAAAACATACAACATAAGTACCACCACGGAACAATAAAATGCACAACAAACAAACACTGCATGCTGCACTCTCTCTCTCTCTGTTTTGCGTCTTCTCTTCTTCTACTTCTTTTACTTTTTCTTCTTCTCCTATCTCCTACATAATATACTGCACAAGTCTGGATATTTCCTGAGTTCCCGGAAACATTGCCCAAAACATATGTATGTAAACAAACAACCTACGTGTGTAAAAGTACAGTATAATACTGTATTCTACCAAAATATAGAGCACGTACAACTCCCCTACATAATCCTGACTATCTTCATGTCAAAACAAACTTTTAAAACCTATTTGAAATCAACCAATACATATTCTATACCTGGCGTAATTTGTTTCATCTTTTCTGTACTTGTTCTGCTTCTTCTCTTCATCATCATCATCCTATGTACTTCGTCTTTTTCTGATGAGATGGATGAGATGATAAGATTAGTGTACTGTAGTGACTACAAAGCATTTTCAAAGTGATGGATGCTCATACATAATGAAGAGTCAACTTCTTCAACTCTTCCTTTCTACGGGTGAGAGAGAGAGAGACAGACTAAAAATTTACGTTATGGAATTTTTTCAAAGTCTTCTTCCTTTTCCTTCTCTGTCTTGTACTATTACCAATATTACAATACTACTACTATTGCTATTACTTCTTCTTTTTTTCGTATATTATAACCTCTGTTGACTTCCCACTGTGGGTGTATTTTTTTTTGTATTTTAACATGTGCAATATACAAATAGATGAATTCGTAATATAAACATGTATACATACCTATACTTATGTTGTATCTCTCTCTCTACATTCATCCGTACAAACACACGCAAGCAACCATATACACCAACTATAAAATGAAAAGTTTTTTTTTTTTTTTGATCTGATGCCGCAAAGAAGACAGGTAGAAAGTAGAAAGATGTAACATGTTTCTATTTTTAAAGGTATACATAAGCATGAGGAATACGCATTTAAAAAGGTACAGAGTAAGAGAGGAAAGAGAGAATTCCTTTGTTACCTTGAACTCTCCGTTTATTATTATTATCAGAATCATAATAAAAAGTATATCCAGTTCCAAGTATAGTCAAAAAAGCATTTCGACCAGGTATTTCATTTTATATACCTAAAGGCTACAAAGGTGTGGTAGTTGTCTGTCTATCTGTCTCTTCCTCTTTCTCTCTCTCTCTCTCTCTTTTTCTCCTTCTCCATGCATCTCTTCTCTTCCTATATGACACGACATTTTTTAGCCCTTGCCGAGTTAGACGTCTTGTCACTTTCATTCAGCCTTGACTAAGGATAAGTTCACAACTTGCACCGACCGATCTCTCAACAACTCTCTCCCTCTCTACCAAGAAATCTAACTCCACAATACACAAACTCTCTCCGAGCCTTTCTGTTCTTGCATTTTCGGACGTCCCTTCAGTTATATAATATACTCAATACATTGCAAAATACACCAAAATACAATCATAGCCGTGAATATTGAATGTTGATACAACAATCACATGACATCATGAATCCAGAACTTTTTATCATCGTAATTACTTTCGCTACACTGGTAGCATCAAACCCACTTGTATACAGAGTGAGCGGTAAGAATATCAACTTTTCAGTGATTTTTAAGTCTCTAATGAAAACGACTACCAAATAGTAGATTTTTTAAGTATTTAAATTATTTTTTTTTTTTTTTAGAAAACTTGAAATCATGTAAAAACTTTCTGTATAAACCGTATAAAAAACCGTATCTTATACTATTTTTTGCCTCTTATATAGTTGGCGAACTACCAGAATATGCAGAAACTGAAAGCAAATGGGTAGGTATCCCGAGGAACAACAACAACTACTACAGGGGTAAGATCTACAACTTCAACTGTACATGTACTATTGACTATTGCATAAAAAGGCTATAGAAAATCTCATAAGTTTGTAAAACAGCGTTTTAATATAAATTCATTTTGCACTTAAAAAAAATTATTATTATTATTATTATTATGATTACTGTTAGACATACTTCCAAGAACTGGAAGTTATCCAGAGCAAGGAAACGTTGTGGCTAGAACGAGTAACGTTCCAGAATGCAAACACACGCCTTATGTAAGTATCTACTAATATGAGTTTATCATTTAACTTTTAAATCCCAGTTAAATAATAATTATCATAGTGAGATGATAACTACATAATTTACTAAAAAATTGTCAAAATGTTTTTAAAGACTTACGTAAGCCAGCCTCAACCAGTGGCAGTTCAACAACAACAACAGATACCATCACAACAGCAAGGGTTTATTCGACTTCCACAGAGTTATCCACAATATCAACCATATTACTACTACAGTAATATTGTCCCAATTTCACAGCAACAAAAACCAATCTTGACACCAGACCAATATACCAGGCAACCAGTTCAATCGGTGGGAGGAGTTGTTCAACAACCACAACAACAACAACAGCCTAAGCCATTACAAACATCTTCTATCCAAGGTGTAACTTCAAGTAGTCAACAAGGTTGGCAATCTTATTTGTGTTCTGTCTTCCCAAATCTTGCAGCTTGTGCTCAGACTCAACAAACACAACCACTTTATAGCACTTATGCTGGCTACCCATCATATCCTGGATACTCGTCGTTGGCACCTGTTCCAGTTTATTACGTTATTCAGACACCTGAGGTAATCAAAATCGGAAAAAATATATATAATTTTACTATAATAATGTTTAATGTTATTAAATTTATTAACTGTATTATACGATAGTATTCAACATAACCTTGGAAATTGTAATACATTATACATTACATAATATTATATGCACAAATAATTTTTAAAATGGAATCATTTTTTCAAAACAAAATAACAGGGTAGACCTATTTACGCACCTGGTGTAATCCGTCCGGTTCAAGTACCACTTCGCCCAGAAGAGCCTGTGAAAGAAAAACCTCAAGTCGAATCGGTAGTAGCAGGAGAAGGTGAGGTAGTAAAAGAAGTTCCAAAGGAGGTTCAAAAGGAAGTTGTAAAACCCGAAGATGTTGTTAAAACTGAAGTCAACAAAGAAGGAGAGAAGGTTTCGGGAGAGAAAGTCCAAGTCAAAGAAAGTGTCCCTGTCAAACCCGTAGCTGAGAAGACGGAGGTAAAAAAAGAAGGATCTGAAAAGGTTGTTGAGAAGAAACAGTAAAAATTATAAAAAATATAAAGGTGGGCATACATAAAAAATAGAATAGATTATGATAATAATAATATATTATGCATATTATAGTTGAAATGAATCTTCAATGAATGCTATAATTGATAATAATATTAAATATTATATAATAATTTGTTTTTAACAATCGTTTATTTGAATGTTGCTTCAAAATTTCAATACTATCATTATTAATTATATAATATATAATAATATACGAAGATCTTATTTTATTTTACACAATTATATGTATATTATGCAAAAAAAAACTTACATTATAACATTATTTTCTTATATTATAGTATATTTATTGCTATATCCAATACACTTTGCTGCATTTATTGGTTTGGTTCTCTTGGTTAAATGTTATGTATACATGACGTAGTATAAGCATAAGCATTATTTAGTTGAATGCATTATAATTATATTTATGTCTTATTTCTTGTAAGCGTATATTTCAGGTAAGAAACTTTTAATTCTTATTGTTACTTGATTGACATTTTGTTTTTATTTTTTATTTGTTGTTATGTAAGTTTAACGATTGCCCTTAAAATGTAATGACTATTTATATACTTCTTATTATTCCATCCATGAAAATAATAAAATAAAAAATAAAAATTGAAAATTAAATATTCTATTTTAATATTTGCATAAAGCAAAACATCCTTAATGTTTACCAATAAGATGCAAATATAAAGTTTTTTTTTTGTATTAGTTCATAATATTTTTACCAGGAATAGGATATTTACCTAGGAATGCAATTCAATGGCTCATTTTCTTAGTTTCATACTTTCTTTGGTTTTGCTTGTGTAATTTGTACTACTATTATTTAAAGTAGTAGTACTACGAGTAACAACAGTCCTACTACTACTGCTGCTAGTACTATTACTAGATGTAAAGCTGCGAATATTATTTTTGGATACTTTTTCTGTTGTTGTATTACTGTTACCTTGTTCTGCTGCTGTATTTTCATCATTTTGTACCAGCTTCAAAACGTTCCAATAAAATTTTACATAGCATAGAAAAATTCCAATAAAACAATAATCTGAGACTAGAATAAGTGGCAAAAATTGGTATCTTTTCAATACTAGAGGACCAATATTTTCAACGAAAAACAACGGTAAAAACCCTAATAGATATAACTTTTCAAGCAAATGAAACTTGACAGATTTACATAGTACAGCGTAGCACATTATGATATGTAAAGAACAGAATAATAACTTGAATACAATTTCAAATGGTGTAAATAATAATGGAAATACGGAAAAGGTACCAGAAACCAGAGTTATAAAAAATAGTTTTGGTTCTTTCCAGGCGATTAGTGAAAAAGGGATGATTACATTTAAAATTGCTTTCTCATGCACATGATATCCAAACATGAAGGAAGTCCACGCTGTTAAAATAACTCCATTAATGAAATTCCTCTTGGATGGATTACGAAAAACTGCATATAATGAAGGCTAGACAAAATATACACACACATATATATTATTACACATTTGAAATTTTAAGAGTAAAAAAACGTATGTTCAAAGAATTCCATGTTTATCTTTCCAAAAAAAATAATGAAGAGATTATTTGTTAATCCACTTACTAGCATGAATAAAAGTGTCAGCATAAAAGTATGAATTGGTTGAATCAAAGGTAAAACAGCCAAAGGATTTTCTCCCACTAGACCACCAGTCACACCACTTTTTCCTTTATTTTGTACTAAACATAATAATAAGGAATATAATAAGAAAACACAAGGATACGATTAGCAATATATGTATAAGAGTAAAAATATGTACAATGTAGTTATAAAAATACAATACACAATCGTCAATAATTTTTGTAATGATTCATGCTGCATAATAAATTACGAACAGTTGAAAGTATCAAAATCATTAGCATACCGAAATTCAAAACAAGATCCAGAGAATTGTACATTGCCCATATATTTGGAGCCCAATATGCATGAGAAAGGCCACGACCGAATGGAAACAGTCTTTTTAAAATCTACACAGATACATTGTACATTAAACATGAGAACATACGTTTTCAAATTTAAATACAATCAGTAAAAATAATAACAAAAATACTTTAACTTGACAACCTGTGGAATATGTTGAAAAAATGGTCCAAATGATGCAGCAAAGACGGAAAGGACGACTACAGCAAGGCCAACGAGGTTACCAAAATTCAATCTTATTTTTAGACCACTACCTTGTAAACAATATCTCCTTAATAAATATATCCCGTATGCTGGCGCAATATATAAGTAAATGTGTTTTAAATTCAATAGCGTTGCAAACAGGAAAGCTCCTTGAAAACGCTTGTCCTAAATTAAAAAGTACAAGAAAAATATGTAGTAAACGACTGATACAAATATTTATGAACCTATAACTTATAATACACAAACCATTATACTTTTAATTTGTAATTATTATTATTGGAGAAAGCAATTTATGAAAATAGAAAATAAGTAGTAGTACCTCCAAAATTTTGGACATTGACAATAACAAAACTCCATATAAAAAGCCATTATACTGAAAATGAATGTGATCAATAATAAATAATCCACCATTCAAAAATATGACAATTAAAAACTTCAAACGGGTATCTTCATAAGTTGAGTTCTTGTATAAACTTTTCCTTAAAGATTCTGCAACACTAAAATGATTTTTTTTTTAAAAGAAAAGGAACGATTTATATTTAAATAAGATATATTTTACATCGTGCATCTCATATCAAAATAAGCCATCTTTAATAAAACTATAACTCGAAATAGTGAAGTATATTATGACACTAGAATATTTATAATGGATAATAGTACCTTTTTATACTGTATGCAAAAAGTAGATCCACAAGAATTACAGAAAGTTTTTGAAAAATAATGGTTTGTGTAGATTCATACTTTAAGTTTTGAACATTTAGCATGTTTTTATCAATAAAAACAGCAACTTGTGACAACCCCCATTCGAAATAGGCAAAGAAAGGCTGAAATAAAAAACAAAACAAAATACATAGACTACATACATAATATTTTTATTTTTTTATTCAAGTTTCAAATAGGCGCAGGTTAATTTCACATGTGGCATCATCATTGATTGTATTTGACTCGATTGATAAACTATAATTACTCATACGGGATAATCAAGTGTCCATTCTGAGGTTTCTTCATAGTACCATTTATTTATTGGTAATGAATGTGTAATTGCCAGCCAATTCCGGTGAACCTCGAAATCTGTTGATCGACTAGAAAAAAAAAAGCATAGTATGTACTTACACACAAGTGATGTACATAGGTTACATTGACATTTGACATGCATGTATATATAATTATACGCATATTAACTTAATGCTACTAAATACGGAAAAAAAATAATAAAGAAACTTACTAAGACTTTATCAATAGAAGTTTGAAGGCTGAAAATGTTAGAACAAGACCCCAAAATGATACCGCCTGTTTATTGACATCTCCTGAACTACCCATTTTCGCACATGGATTTATAACTTGTTAACGATGAACACGAAATTCTACAACCCTAATTATAGTTAAACCAAAAGAACATTGTTTAATTCACTTTAACTAATCAATCAACTAAAGCACAAAGCACCGAGCACCGAGATGGAAAACCGAAAATGATGAAAAATGCGGGAAATTTTTGTATTTTATCAAGAATATCTGAGTTGCATGCATTTTGTTGCAACACGGAAAATAAAATTAACAATTTTTTAGACAATTTTAGTGAGAGACTGGTTTTTTTTGTAAAAGTTTTTCAGTACGTTTTATTGTTGTTTTGCATCCATTGTTATTTTATTTAGTTTTATTATTGTTGCTTGTTGTTCATTAAATAATTTCAATTTTCGAATCAATCTAATAGTACAGATAATATGTTAAAAGGACAGGTATTTAATATTATACATTTTAATAATTAGTCAAGCTTCCACCATTGGTAAAATGGTTATTATTTTCTACAGTATTTTCACATTTGCCTTTGTTTGCAAAAAAGATACAATAGCCATTTGATTGTAAATCACAATTATTATTTCGAAATACATTATTACATCCGGATATTTTATCCGAATCTGTAGGCATATGATTTCTAACCTGTATACCGTCTTCAATTGTGTAAGTACCAGTATTATCTTCAACTATATAACTGTCTCCCTTGACATCAATCCACGAATCATCGGAATTTACATCAGATAATCCATATCCGTCAAAATAGTTTCCAGCAATACGACCACAACATGTTCCTTCTTTAATATCAATGCCTTCTCCTCCATTCATTGTTATGGTGTTGTTGAGAATTTGATTTCGATCACATCTATCTGGTTCACTGCTAGAATTCCACTTGTTTCTGTCTTGTCCGAGATATACGCCTTCTCCATAGCCAGGCCGTGTAAGACCGGTGTTGTACACTTTATTAAAGCGAATGATATTATCAGAACTTTGGAAACGTAAATGAATTCCTTCGTCATTGATGTCACGAACTGTAAGGTTTTCTAGAATGTTATGACTTCCATAATCAATGACAATTCCCTTTCCAGAAGTGGCTACTGTAAACCCTCTCAAAATCCAATAATTTCCTCCAAGTAATTGAAATCCATAACCAGTATTTGTTAAAATCGCATCCTCTGGACCTTGAATGGTAATGGGATTTTCCTTGTCTCCACTTTTACTCCCTATCATTTTTCCTTTATATGTACCACTTGCAAGTTGAATCGTATCACCTTTTTCCACATTTTCAAGAGCTGTTTTGAACTGAGAAATTGTAGATACATTGTACACTGTACCTTGTACAACAGCAGCTACAAATAGTAAAATTGACAAACAAGTTAGCCGTAGCATCTTTCTCTTCTGATCTTTTGTGTGTTTAATAAAATACACTTGTTGACTGACCGTTTAGTGTTTCAATTCTATTTTATATGGACTTTCAAAATTCAAATAACTGGGATAAAATTATATTTTGTGTTTTGTGTTATGGATTGTTCATATTGTATGGATGTCGATATCTGGAGTACATGTACACAGTACAATCTCATCAGTCTCATATTTGTGATTTTATAGAGTTGATTTTCGTACAAATATTATACAGTGTATACCTATAAATATACGTACATTCAGTCCTGTGCCAAAGTCATATTTAAGGTTCTCAGAACCTTAAAATTTTTAGGTGCTCAGAAACTTGTTTAAGGTG
>JAQGBH010001971.1:0-27626 GCA_034698265.1 Sminthurinus aureus
ATCAGAGTCATTCATAAGGAGGAAAACAAAAAATAAAAATAATAAAGCACGAGTGCATGGAGAAATGAATTACTGCACTTTTTACACATGAATATCAACAAAATTGACGCTAGTGTATATAGTGGACTTCCTCACTATACTTAAATTCAGTCAAGTCAATCATCATCATTATCATATTTCAAACTGATCACGATCACACACTACAAACAACAGGACTTTAAACAAAAAAAAACGACAGTATAATGTGTTGTTTTCCCTAGGATTAAATACAAATTATTATTATAATAACTTATTAATAGATATATAATATTTTATATTATAGCTTGCGCAAAGTAAGCTATACGGCACTCGGCACTCTTTCAGTCTTCTCACTGTATATATACATGTATATATTTAAATATATTAATTGTTTTAAATACATATTTACATATATTTACGTCTGTGTATACATATTTTGTATAAACAATAATTAATTATAACTTGTTTTTTTTTGCTATAGTTTTTTCCACCTTTCCATCGTTTCCTTCTTGCTATACACTAATAATATTATATGTATCATTTTTGAATAACGATAAGCAATCAAAAAAAGATCCTATAATATTATCATGTAATAATAATAAACTTTTCTCCATTGTATATGTCTCTCTTTCTCTACAAGTATATAAGTATAGGTAGGTAATGAACATAATAATATTACGTATAACAAATAATAAATACAGGTGTGTGTACATAATTTAAAGTGCTATTTAAATAATTATTGAATCTATATTATAAATAACAAACTTATTATGTGATAATAAAAAAAGAACAATATTATACTATACTTTTTGTCTTACTTCATAATAATTTTAAAGTTTGTAATCAATGGGCCTTTACAAGCCGAGAGGTTTGCATCTCAAGAATTCTTGCGAATCCTTTTGTGCCGTCAGGACCTCTCGGTTGTCTAATAACCGATGAAATTATCACATTACCCTCAGAGTTGGTTCTTGAGGCAGCTTTTCGACGTTGAAGCCATGGACTCATAGTGGCTGTTGTCATTAATCCTTCACAATAACTGTTGGATTTGGGCCTTTGAGGAAAGGAGGTGGATGGTGGGGATGAAGTTGGTGACAAATAACTGGATAGTGGACGTTGATTTCCATGAATGGTTCCAGGACTTCCTACCATAGCAATGGGGAGAGAGCCACCACGTCTTCGGAGCATTACTTCTCCTCCTATACAATCAAAATGAAAAAAAAAAACAAATGTCTCAATGAAAAAAACAGTTTCATTCATAAGGATTTTGTTTTGCTTGTTCCGGTCTCTCTATTTGTTTATTTATTTTTTTCTTTCTAAACTCTTCTCCTACACACCTTTCTTCGGAAGGAAGCGTTGGTGTACATTTTACTCTTTATATAACATTGTTGGCATTTCTTCAAAAAAAAAAACTAAACTAAACCAACGCATTCAAAGTATCAAAACAGTAATAAAAAATAAAAATAATAATACTACTGAAAAATCTATTATAAGAATTTGAAAGTGTTACTATGTTCGTTAGAGGGGGAGAGAAAAAAAAACAGACAGATAAATTGGGCAAGCTGCCATGATAAAAAAAAACTATTGGGCTAAAAGGGCAAACTATTATTACAATAATATTATGCTATATGAACATAAAACGTTTTTCTAAGCAAAAATTGTCATAATTTTATTAGTAAAACAGTTTAATATTATTGAAAAAGATGTACTTACCATCAAAGCTTTTATTGTTGTAATTTGCACGGCTTTGTTTGTTGCTGTTACTACTATTATTGTGCTGTGGTTGTCCAAAATCCTTGCTATTTCTGGTATTTTTAGCATTTCTTCCATATGATCCTTTCCTATTATTCTCCTTGTCATTACTGGTGATTTGGTAGCCGTATGTAAAATGTCCCAAACATGCACCATGTACATTTCTATAAAAGAAGAAAAAGAAACATAAAACGATTAAGTTTTTCTCTCGAAAAAAAGAAAAGACACTTTCATAGTTCATAGTATAATATAATCTCATTTCTTGTTCTTATATATTCATAATTCATAATATGCAGCTCGAGGTATTCAAAACAGAGAAAAGAAAATTTTTTTGAACGTGTGTTCATTATTCATGCATTATGTATACAACTAATATGCAATAATAATGCATAATAAAAAGTATGATAATACAAGTTCATACATAAGATATAACACGTCAAGCAAAAGCAATTTTTTCTTTTTTGAAAGTTTTCTCATCTGCCTATATATTCTTCTTTATCATACTATGTACTATACTATCTCATTGCACTATATTATGTTCAACACTCCCTACTAATTTAATAATAATAATAATAATGATCAGACAAATACGACTACTCTTCTTTTTAGTATGTAATCTGTATATGTGTTCATGAAATAGAGAAAGAAAATGGATATCATAATACATATATATATAATACAAAATATTGAACTTTGAAAAAAGGTTTTGTGCGTGCCCATTTACATATACTTAACCAATGAACACAAGTACAAACGTACATAGATCACCATGAAGTCATATTGACTTGTTCTTTTATACTACATACAAGTATATGAGTATACAAAAAAATATGAGTAGAAAACACAACTTTCTCATAATATAATATAATAATATTATCATCATCAGGAGCAGCATTGGTTTATGTATCATGAGTTCATAAAACTTGTTTGGCTAAAATTCATACAAATACACATGTACAATCACAAGAATTACAAGCGTATGTACAATAGTACTATCAAGTCAATATTCTAATATAACTTTTTTTCTTCCTCACTTACAAACTCACTCTCTCACTTAAATATTGAAAGTCTTTTCATTCTAATGATGCTTTGAACTTGAACAAGAAAAAAAAGAGGAAATGCAAGAGAGACAGTGTATACGTTTATAAGAAGGAAAAATAATATAAAAACTAGAGATCTTGCTGGTGATGATGATGATGATGCTTAAATACTGTCTGCAGTTTTGATATAAATATTATTATAATTTCTGGTATGTATTATATTTTGGATATTAATACCAATAATGTCTGATTGGGTTACTACTAAAAAAAACTGCACATATTATGATTTAAAAATAAAATATAAAAACTACTACACCTAAGTAATCCAAATAATAATAAGACTTGTTTTAGATTAAAACCTCACATGTTCTAATATTACTCTAATTTTATTATAACAAGAACTACTACTATTTTACTACTACGACGACTATTTTAAGTCACAAGATGAGAAAGTTGTTTGTATATGTATTTTTGTTTAAGAAAAAAAAATTAAAAGTAGTGCAGAAACATTAAGTATTCACTCTTTATATATTATTATTATTCTACCTAATTTTAGATAATAAACTTGAAAGACAATAAATAAATGTAAATGAAAAATAAATAAAAATACTTACCGGCTTGGTAAATCATCCCCAGATGAAGAAGGTGATTTTGACAACTTTTCCTTTTCCTTAGTTTGTGAAGCAATAGGAAGAGATTTAAGAGTAGATGGTAAAGCATCCAATCGTCGAATTTTTGTTCCTTCACTATTAACTTCCAACTTTGAAGATTTACGAAGAGCGGTCATGACAACAGGGAATTCCCTTGAAATTTGTTTCACTTTTCGAAGTCCAGCAACTAATTTTAGTGAGACAAATCCATCAGACCGACGTCTAACATGTTTCAAAAGAAATCCGTCTTTTGCTAAATGCTCATCTGAGAACATTGTTTCAACTTGAGCAATAATTCTTGAAGCTACTTCTGGAGCAGTATCATTAAATTCTTCTTGAGAACCGTCTGTAGATGAAACATCACTAGTATCACTGTCTCGACGCACCAATTGTCCACCTTCATTCGATGAAGATAATCCGCTATCCGTGTAGTTGTGTTCTTCATAATGATCTTCACCATCAGATGATGATGGAGAGGAAGACAAAAGAAAATGTGATGAATCCATTAATGATTCATCAATATTCACCGAATTGATTCGAAGGACCGGGAGTGCGGTCGTTTGTGGAGCTTGGACCTCGATGGTCATTTTGTCGTCTGATTCTAAATCTGATTCTTTCTGCTGAGCAATAGAACTACCCACAAAAATCCCGTCAAAATACGACTTCCAAACTGGGAGTAAGAACCGAGTATACAACACAAACCAGAATTGGCTCAAACTCACAACTATGAGACAAGCTACAGTGTTCAAGACAGACTGAGAGAAATGGAGAGCTTCAGCCAATTTATATGTTTTGGAGTTGGGGTGACGAAGCCATGTGTTTTCACTCGACGTCGTATGCGTTGTACTATTACTACTCTCTGCTGTTGTTGTTGTATTATTATTTGCATTCATAGTTGAAGTCGGCTCTTCTCCCCCTCCTTCACCATCAAACCTTTTATCTTCCAACTTCCACATCACCTCGTATAATATAATAACGTTGACGTGTCACACTCTGTATTTACTATTAGTAATAGTCTATTAGTTTTACACACACACTTCTCTCTCTTCTCCTTTTTTTTCTCTAACTGTCTATCTATCTATCTTTATATCAGTCTATGTATCTATAATAATATGTATTATATATTAAATATTATATACTATTATTATATTGAAAGATTAATCTATTTATCTCTCTACTTTTTTTTTCTTTCCCCCTTTAGTTCCAGTAAAACTATGAGCAATAATTGTTTAATAATATGTTTAATATTATATATTATATGTATTTTCAATACTTAAATATGTATCAATATAATAATAATATACTGTGTATCAAAACCGTAGTGGTGGTTATATAATATCTTCTTCAAAAAGAAGACTAAATCAAGTTTAACCTAAACTACTACACTATAACGTTAATATTATTAGTATTATTATTCTTATAATGAAACTACAACGAACTAAAAACGAACACTTATTAGTATAATTATTATTATTCCCAGCTACTTTTGATAATTGCTTTGTAAGATAATATGTACACAGTTTATTACGGTAAACATCTAATAAATTTTTTTTAAAAAAATCGTAGCTTATTATCCAAATATTGAAGTACAATAGAAGAGAGATATATTATATTGTAGTTAATAATAATCCAGGCAAAGAAAAAAATAACTTCTGACACTTTTTTTTCTTTTTCTTCTATTCCGTCGTTGATCGTCAGTTTATCTATAATGATTATTAAAGTACATAAACATAATATCTGTAGTTAGTTATTGCTTCACAATATAAAATAATGATTATTATTAGTTGTACAAATAGTATACTGATCCAAAAATCACAATTAACTTTTATCAACTATCTACTATAAACTATAATAATATTATGTTGTTGTTATATTTTTCTTGATCTTACTGTCTTTTGATTGTTGAAGTTGTATTTGAACAGTCTTTCCTGTTTTCTTTCCTCCTCTCAATTCTTCTTCGCGTTTGACGATTGACGATTGACAATGTTTAATGATTTATTGATTAAAGCACACCAAATTCCAAATTCCTAATTATCCCGTTGACAGGTAATAACAAGTTTAAAGGTAAAAATATATTAGTAGTATGTTGTATTATTGTTTATTGTTGTATACTGTATAGCAGTTGCTTTGATGACAAGATTCCAAGATTGATGTGATCAGCTCGAATTCACGACACAAATTGAGAATGATGGAGAAAAAATGAGAGATTTAAATACAAAAAAGCTACAAACTGGACAAATGTAAAAATGTAAAAATATACTAGCGAGAGAGAACCAACAACTAACAACTTTATATAATCACACTATACTAGTACTATGAATAATTATAATTACAATACCAGTAAAATGTAAAAAAAAAACTATACTGCATACCTTTATTATATTTAGATATAGATTATAGATAAGAAGAAAAAAGAAAAAACTAATTTAAGGAATTTGAATAATGTATTCAAATTTAGATGTTTGCAGATCCAATGCATTGACAAAACTCTATGTACTATGTACAATGTACATAGACAAATCTACTGGTAAAAAACTGATAAGGGATTCTTTTTTTGTGGCCATAAAATCTAAAACAAGAACCAAAAGGGTCTTATTTTATTACAATATTCCAATAATGATAATTATTTTAACCATATATGGGCATGAATAAAACCCAATTAGTTTTATTTTTAACATGTTAATTGTTAATTTGACTATTTTTTTTTTACATTCAAGTAAATACAAAATACAGAACATAATAATAATATAATCTCCCTATACCTTTTCTACATGCTCAGAAATGAATACTAAATTTTGTAATATTTTTTTTTCTGTATAAGCAAATGAACTCCATTAAATACGTTTTGTATATAATAGGTAAGTACATTGTACAAAATGTGCATATATTGGATATTGGATATTATACTATACCTATTCTTGTACACAGAAAAAGGAAATATCCATAAAGTACACAATACACATAGCCAAATAAAAATAATCTCATCAAGAGTGTCATTCTTTGCATTTTTCATGATATTTATTCCTTTCAATATTATTTTTATCTCTAGTTCATTTTTGCCAATGGAATTTAATCTAAGCCTTAAATACAAAAGAGGACATTATAATATAAATTACTTTTTACTTTTGATATAAAATTGAAACTATTATGATGACAAATATAGTGAGTCACTTGAAATTTTTCTGGTTTTTTAGTTTTCTCCCAGCCTTTGAATTAGATTTAGATTTCAATGAAAAACATATATACATATAATAGAAAAAGGGAGAGTATAAAAAAATCCCCAGTATTCGTAATTCGTAATACAAAAACACAAAACAGTTACTTAGTACTGAAAATCCTCCATTTTTACTTCTGTGTGTAAAATCTAAACTTTCGTTGGAATAAATAGATTTACCTGTTATAAAAAATATTACATGACACATGATTCATTCAGTAAAACGGTGAGAGCATTAAACCACACATGCCATGAGAGAAAACTGGGTAAATTGCAAATTGCAAGCCAAGTGTTTAAAATAGTACACAACAGCATTATGTTCCAGTACATATAAATGTGTATTTAAATATGTGCTTGTGCATAAATACTACATATGTATATAACATGTGAACGTTGTGAAAAAATCCTATGAGCATGAATCGCAAATTCAATGCGTGGGTTATAAATGTAGTAGAGGACTTCCCAGTTGGAAATTAACCTTAAATTTAATAATAATCATAGTAAATAAGTATCCGTGTGTACAATGTGCAGTGTATACTGTAAATATATTATGTATATTCTGCTAAATAGGATTTTACTATTGATACAGAGATTCTACGACCAACACACAAAGTGTGCTGTGCACCGATATAGTATAAAGATAGATTCTTCGGTAAAGTATCAAAGAAACCAAGATGATTACATATTTAGTATATTATTATTATGTAGCAAATACTGTACTTTTCCTAACTTTTATGTAATTCCCTATACTATGCACATGATATAGGTATACATATTACCTACGACTCATTTTAACTCTTTGATAGTTATATAGAAAATCGTAACTATTTAAAAGTATAGCAGGATTAAACACATATACTATCTACTACATGTTCATTAGTTACAAATTATAGGTATGTTTCTATATGTACCTATTTAGATAACTATTACATCTTAAAATACATACAATATATAAGTATGTTTACCATTCTTAAAACTCACCACTGCGGTTCCGATTTAGTTTTTACATACTACATACTACGTACAAAAGAATAAGCATAAGGAGAGGCAGCATGAGACGTATGTATCTAATATCTACTATCTATCTACAGTTCAGAGTTCACTAACAAAAGTTACAAACAATAATCATGAAATGGAGAATGAAGAGTAGGTTTCGTAGGCTTCAAGCCAAAAGTTGTCAAAATATTACTAGAACAACAAAGAAAAGGATGTGTAAATACATGTATTTTGTTTCAACGTTCTACAGTCTACACTCTACACACTACACACACGTCGGCTTATTATAATCGCAAGTTTCGACTATATCAAATACGATAGCAAACTTTAATAAAGGAATAAAACAAAGATGCGGAGAAAATAGATAATGTGATGAAGAAGAAACAAACATATTATTATACATGACTCGTGTATGTTTTCAGCCTGCACAAATGTTCATATACCTACAACCTACATGTATGCAAAGAAAAGAATGGAGAAAAATATGTTGATCTTGTTTTCTTGTTTGTATCATCATTCTTCATTTGTACATTGTATATTATTGTACATGGTACATGCATGCAACTTTGTACTTAACTACACTATCTGATTTTTTATCCTCATCATGGGATATTTCCCTCCACAAATATCTGTAAAAAAAACAACAGTACACCAACGCAAAAAGCCAGCTAAGAAAAAAATACCGGCTGTAGTCTGTAGTCTGTACACAAATGTAACACATAATTTTATTCATGCACTTTTACCACGTACTTTTAATTCCATTCTGATTCTGACGAAAAGCAAATGACTCATGTGAGCAGTGAATATCATCATCCTCCCTTCTCTCACTTTTAGATTTTAGATTCTAGCTAGAATCTAGATGCATACTCAGTAATCAGTTAGCACTAGTACTATCGTCATCAAGTCAGCCCCATCAGCATCGTCGTACATCGTACATGCACTCTGTAATACTGACCGCATCATGCATCATGCAATATGCAGAAAGCAGAGCAAGAGAAACAATTAGCTTCGTACACACGACACATGTGATTTTTGTATAATGACTTTTTTATGTATATTCTAGATATTAGATACAAGGTACTAGATACTAGATATGGTTCATGTATCATTATTCATTATCATTACACCAGATAAAATACTGGCTACTTACCAGCCATTTGACGCTATTTTCTCTACTCCAGAACATGTTTTTACTGGAAATTCTTTTGTTAATCATGGTTAAAAATGCGTGCATGTTCTTGATTAAATATTATGTAGAATGTAGACATTAGACATTATTAGACATGGCACTCATTAATTAACTTGTTTTGTGATTTGTGTTTTGTGTTTTGTCATGTCGTCCACAGTATTATTTTAGATTTGTTCATATCATCTTTCTTATATTCTGTTTGTCTCTTTGTTTTTTAACTCTCTCTCTGTTTGCTTCTACATTCCATGTAAAGCGATAAAAGATAATAACTATACACATTTAGTTATTATTGTAATATAATACAAAAGTAAAAGAGGTGGTAGTTAATTGTCGGAGATAAATAGGAATAAGAAAAACAACGTCAAATGACTATTTTGAGAGTGTCAATAGTCAATAGTCAATAATATGTATGTACATTGTACATGGTGTACAAAATACAAGAGCACTGTGCATGTGAGTGAGTATCAAATATCGAGTATCGAGAGTACTCTAAATATGACATGCAAATTTAAAAGGATACTGAACTTGAAACTGATCTGGCTATTTTTCATCATTAATCTACATTAAGTTTTGTCTACTGCATGCACAGATACTCTTAAACTCTCAAGTACTTGAAAGTTAAGATTTAGGAACCAACATAAAATAAATGCGTCAAACGTCAAGTAGCCAATCCGTGTACCCAACTTAAAATAATGTGCTTTCATTTGCCTTCCGTTCCACACATGAAAATTCCATGTTCATTCTACTCAAAACTACTTCATAATCACATCACATGACACTTATGCGTGTGTGTCTATTGTACAGATTATTGATACGAATCTATAAGACGCTGTACTCTGTGCGCTGTATCTAATACCTAATATACATATTCGATATTCCAAGGAAAATATTTCCAAATTTCCAAATTTTTTATTACAAGAAAATTAAAATCTCAAAAACCTTCCAAGGAAAAGAGATAGCGTTTCAAGAGTCAAGAGTCAAGATTCAAGATCTAGATTGTCTTTACGTAGGATAAATCCTTCAAGGGAATTGAATGTGTGAAAAGTCCAGTCCAGTGCAGTGAGTGCAGTGAGGACATTACGAAATGCATTTTTTATGTAATATTGTGAGTAAATGTGTAATAATTACTTTCTCATTATTGCCTCCAGTCTTGAGGCTTGAGTTATTGCATAATAAAATAAATCTGGCTGATGTAAGATATAAATTAAGTTATGAATTAGAGTTCAGTGTGTCATTAGTCATTAAATAGCCACAGTGTACAATGTACAATGTAAATATGTACATATTATATTATTATGAAACTGCAGCCCTAGATTCTAGATTCTAGATTTGTGTTGCATAAAGTACTCAGACAATTACGTGTAAATCCGATACATGATTGAACACTGAACATTATGGCTTCTTTCTCTTCCCCTTTTTTATTTTTTACCCCGTCTCTAATTGAGTATTGAGCATTGAGTCTTCAATTTCCTAAAATTATACATGTATGAAAATGTGTAGGATTGGTTTTTGGTATAGCAAGAGGAAGTTTTTTTTGGTAGTTGAGTCATGAGTATTGAGTATGTGGACCTGTACAATGTACATGTATTTTGTACTTATGTCATTTAGGAAGTTGGAAAAAGGAAAAAGCCTTGGCCGTCCACAGAGAGTTTATATAGAATATTAGAATATTAGAATATTCCTTCACGCCTCACCTTTACTCTCACCTTTTTGCACATTTACATTTACTTTATACATGGATTGAAAGTGAGAGAAGCTTCTGACTGCTGACTGCTGACGACGACAGCAGGTCAACTAACTGAGGAACATACATGTTTCCTCTCACAAGAAAGTACAAGTACAAGAGTAAGCATTAGGAAATGAAAAAAAAGTTTCATCAGTTCAAGTTCGTGAACAAGAAGCCAAAATTACTGATAAATGTCAAATATACACATGACACATATGTGCTCAGAGCTCAGAGACATTTGTAAATATGCCTACACAATATATGTACATTATCGGCATATATATTATGTACCGTTGACAATCACACTACACTACCCACCACCAACCGTCAAGCATCAAGCATCAATGACAATGACAAGAAGAGAGAACCATGCAAAAACCAAATTAAAAATGATTCCCCCTCAAACAAATGACAAATACGTAACATCCTTCAACATACCGTATTTCGTGTAAACAGTAAAGATATTGGAAATGGGAATGTGCATACTTGACATTTGACATCATGTCTTACTCTAATTATGAACTTTTCTTGTAACAAAATGATGACGGTAAAAGCAAAGTAGGTTTAGAAATTGCCTAACCAGAATTGCACATTACATAAATAAATATGTAAATAAATTGTAAATTGTCTTAGGAAAGGATTTAACACACTGACGTATTCACTTGGAGCTTGGAACTTGTAGTTCTTCACTGTATCAAGTATTGACCAGTGCATGTAACCTGTGAATTGTGAAAATCAAATATAAAATATGGATAAAAAAAGTGTAGGTGTACGGTGGACGGACGGACGGTGATAATATATAAACACTTGTGTAATGTGCATTTCGTGATATCTCAACACTATACATTCAACCGCTATTCCCAGTTCTGAGTTATGTCTTATATAATTTTCCTGTTACTTAATAATATTTCATATGCTTTATTTTTTCATCCCAGAATCTACACTCTAGATTCTTCTATGTCTTTCTGTTTGCTAAATTCTCCTTCTCTCTCTCGTTCTTTCCATGTCTGTCTAACGGACATGTAACATTACACATGTAATTCCAATGCCAATTCCAACTCGGACGGAGTATGCAACTCCTCTTGAGTTTCGACTTTTGACTTTTGAGTTATAAATAATGCATGGATATTTTCAACTTTTCTCAGCTTCCAGTACTTTGCATTCTGCGTTATGAGAGAGTTGTGCATTGTTTATGGAGTGTGGAGTATGTATGAGTGTTACACCTTCCATCAAATTCTTGCTCAAACATTACAAAGTATTATTTATATTGTATAAAACGATTGTAATGGCCATGTAACTCTCGACTCTCGACGCTCGACGCTCGACGCTCGACTCTGGAATAAAAAATGTCATATGTAAGTGGAAAGTGGGAATCAGACATTTTTGTATAAATTGACAAACTGTTGTATATTTTAGATATATAATCCTTCCATTTTCCCCTTGTTATTTGTTATGCGACTATTGATGTTTTTATTAAGTCAGAATTGACTAATAAGTGTTGGCGACTAGACTTCTGTCTGTAATATCCATTATCCATTCACCTATCCATATCTGTCTATCTATCTCGTTATCCATAATCTATATCTGTATTTACTCAACTTTATTATTTTGCTATTTTCCCCATACTTTGCATTTTGCACAATTAGCATTAGTAGCACCAACTATAAGTATATTTTTAGTACTGGAAACTTTTGGCCTTTTTTATTTTTTCCATTGAAAAATTACAATAGTGTCTGTATAAAGTATAAACTGTAAACAAACATTGTGTGTGTAAATCGTAAAGCGTAAAGTGTAAACAGTAAACAACACGCGCAGTTTTTTTCACGACGGTCCGATTTACAAAATCAGCACTTGTCGATACTTTGTTGGTACATAGTCCATACTCAATACTCAATGCTCAATACATCCTGC
This sequence comes from Sminthurinus aureus, assembly GCA_034698265.1. NCBI lineage: Eukaryota > Metazoa > Arthropoda > Collembola > Symphypleona > Katiannidae > Sminthurinus > Sminthurinus aureus. Next base: position 12,494 of record JAQGBH010001971.1, read on the forward strand.
GGATTGTGTGTTGTACGTTTTATGTCTCAATGGATGCATCAATTTATTCACAATAATATTTCGTTTTGATATTTGCTCAAGAGTCTGGATGTGGATTATGGATTATGGACTATACAGAATACAGAGTCTGCAAAATCGTTCATACTAAATCGCTCAAAGTACGTATTTTATATTCCACAGACGACACGACAGCTCTTTTAAAAATACATGACGCTATTTTGTATTTATGATTTATGATTTAGTCTGGATTCCTATTTTGAATACACTAATAATATAATAATAATAAAAAAGGTATTATAGATTATGCATGGATCAAAATTAAGTAATACAAAAACATGTAGGTTTTGGGCACCTTTTCCTCATAATTTCCATCAAATCAATAATCAGTCCATAATATTCAATTCAATATGTACAAAATACACACATTAAACATTTTTTATTTTGCACCAAGCACAAAACACATTGAAAATGTCATATCTCTCAGATCTCTCAACTCTCAAGTCAAATGAAGGTTAAAGGAACAGTCGGAGAAAAGGAGCGGTTGAAAAATAAATGAATAAATTTATACACACAATATGTATATACATGTGAAATCCGAAATTCAACGAGACGCTATCTCGCTCTTTCTCTTCCTCTGTCTCTCTCGTTTTGGTCAGCACAATAGTTTACAATAATGCATTACAAATAATTATGATACTCATCTCTACATTTCTAGCTTCCAGTATCCGCCAGACTTATTTAGTGTATTCTGTATATTATAGTGCCCCGTTTAAAAACAAGGTATAGGAAATTATATTAATTTCCCTCCATTTAGTTTTATACATGGAGATTGGAGATGTTAGATTGTAGATTGTAGCTGCATGAGCTCATATTTAGTATTTAGTAATAGTTGGTTGTAAAAACAAAACCATTTAAATTATTTATGCATTCACATACGCTTACCTTAGTTTTTAGTTTCAAAACTGATGAAAGAATAATTGAATCTGCTGAAAAATACAATCCGGAATTTTCTCTGATTTGCCACTTGTAAGAGAATAAGAATAAGCAGAATGAAGAATGACGGCCGGAAAATAATACTGACCAATTTCCAGTTTGGTTTTTGCATAGTTGTTTATGTAATTGTTGTTTTTCTTTATACTTTTTATTTCTTCATAGTTTTTTCCTGAATAATCAAGATAAGTACGAGCTTGTAATTTGTGTAGATTGGAAAAATTTGTATTCGGTTTATAGTGAAAAGTGGAAAAACAGGACGTGGAATTACATAGTTTGGTGTTTTGTGTATTATGCATTATGCAGCACGTCGTACCCAGTTGACACATACTTCACACGAGTTTCACCGAAAAACCAAAAACGAAAAGCCAAAAGCCAACATCCAGAACGTCATAATGTTTTATAATATTAATCTTTTCCAAGAAATCCTTCTCTTTGTTTATTTTTTGACCACCTTTAGCCTTTAGCCTGTACACTGTACACTTTACACAGTCATATTGTACGCAGTTGAAGAATGTGTGTACGACGTATTTAAAAGGAGAGCAATACTCTTGCGTATAATATGTATATATATATGTATTTCTCAATAAAAGACTTCTCGGTCTCTCTGCTCGCTTCTCCTTTCTCCTCCCGTTTTAATTTTTAATACCCAAGCTTCTGCGAAGTCAACAATGAAACGTATAATATTTACTATTTGTATCATCACCCGTGCTGAAAAACGTATTTTATTTTCCCCATAACGTTTGGAGTTTAGAGTTTGGAGTTTGGATGCCTTGAGTTTTGAGTCTCTTGTCGAAGGGTATAGCTAAAATAAAAGGGGATGCATCATGTACTGACATGTCTATTATCTACTGTCTACTGTCTCCTGAAACGTAAAATATACGTACAAACTATAAACAACAAGCGCGTCGAGAATCGAGAGGAAAAGATTGTACATACGAGTTCGTCCGTTCATTCATTCATTCATTCAAAGGCTTTGGATAGATACAGAAATTGGAAGAATGTGTCTACTTGTAGAGGAGAAAAACGTACGTTGGAAAAGGGAAAAGGGTACTTTTAAATTTCAACTGCTAAATGAATTTTACCATTTGAGACTCGAGACTCGAATATGAGGAAAAATCCTGTCCAGACTTGAACAAAATAAAATACCTGAGACTTGAGACTTGAAAACTTGTACAGAATGAATTGCCGCCTTTTTGCATTGTAAAAACCCTATCGGCTCCTCGCTCTTCTCTTTATAAAGGACAAACTAAATGCTTTGTTTGTACTCTATACTCTATACTGCACATTTAGTAGATGGTAGAGTACAAAAAACGTTTCTAAGTCAAGGGACAATAAGACACAAGACAAATTTATCCCTTGGCAATGTTTCAGAGATGTGAAATAAAAAAATGGGCCACTTTTGGCAAAGGAGTTTATTTAGACGAATTTCAAAAGAACTAGAACTCGAACTAGAAGACTCGAGAATGGAAAAGAAGATGATATCCTTAATAAATGAATTCATAGAATTACACAATCCCCAATACACACGTATGTAGATATCTGTATAGTGTATAGTATATCAGTTCTCCTTGATCGAGTTGAACACTCAACATTGCACAACTTGTCCTTTCTTCAGACTTTAGAATTTACAATTTAGACGGGGTTAATAAATCCAAAACCAAATCCACATACATACATGATCCACAATGAACAATGAACACATGTTGAACCGACTCGTGGCAAATGGTAAAGAGGAAAAAGATCAATATATACTAAAAATATGCACGCAGTGTAACCATTAAGTCATTTTAAAATTTGGATAAAAAAGTCTGCACTTGCACATCGTCTATTTGATATTTGTAGAAAATAGGCGAATGGTGCATTGAGCATTGAGTATTGAGTATTGATATCATGGCTCATGGCATTCGACATTCAACACTCCACACACAAGTGTATAATATGAGACAATAATAATTCAACGGAAAATAAGGTTAATGCCTATGTCTACAATCTACAGTCTACAGTCTCCATATATCTACATATCTACGTGTTCCATTTCCATCTGCTCTTCCCGAATGGCACGAAACACAAAAGTGTACGGCGTTTTACCCGATCTAAAATCTAAACTACACTACTACAAGAATCTCATTCCTTTCCTTTGCTTTGGAATAATTTAATTTTTATTGCACAGTGACACACGTAACGCAATTGAATGCTTTTAAATTGAAATTGAAATCGAAACTGAACAGTAAACAGTGAAGAGTGAAGAGACAGCTAAATTGACAGGAGAGGAATGAAGAGATATTAAACGTCATTATGCAGATAAATAATTGAATAATATTTTTTATTATACCATGTCTTTGGTGGTGCTGTGTGCTGTCATTGCTCTAAAGTCTAAAGGATTCCAACTTCCAAATTCCAAGGGTATGCAAAATTACACATGTACATTGTACACGTGCGCCAACTTGTGCTACATTTGTCAATTTTAATTTTTGTGCATATTATATGTCACAATTGACAATTGATGTTTGATCACTGATTTCGTCTTTTCACCGTTACAACTTTCTCATGATTTGTATGCGTAAAATGATGAATGTTGATCGTGAAATTGTTTGCACGTGTGTCGTATATCGTATGTAATCTAGAATCTAGAGTCTAGAACAAGTGTTTTGTCTTAAATGTGAAGAGTTAGACATATGACCTTCCTTCCGTCTTCAATCTGCAGTCATTGATTAATGTGATTGGGAAATTTTTTGAAAATGTCAAATTGTTTCATGTTTTCTTCATCAAAACAAAAATCCAAAATAAGGCTCATTATTGGTTAAAATTCTGGCCATAATAATAGATAATAAATCACTGAATTGACAACACTAATAATAATAAGGATAAAGGAAATGTTTGCAAGTTTCATCCCTCATTAGATGGGTCATTCATTTTCCGTCTCGTCGTCCATACTTTTAGCTCTATATTCAATATTCAATACATCTCATAATCATAATAATAACTTATAACTTGTAACAAATACGTGGCAATGCTTGTTCAAATCGGTAAAATGACAGTTCCATAACAAGTGATAACTCTGGACTTCAATTCAAACACATAATATTTAAATATTATATGTATCAAGTATATAAAAAAATACTTGTTTATGTACATGAGCAATTTATGTAATTCCTTATAGCCTATAAAAGTACAGAGTGTACAGTGTACAGTGTAAAGTTGATAAAAAACTGAAATGCATATTATACTATTGCGTTTGAAAGAAAAGCAAAGTAAAAAGTCTAAGGACGGATATTCTAATCACAAATCACAAGTCATAAGCTCAGCATCAACTTCAGAGTTTCAAGTAGCATATATCCATAAATAACTGGAGAGTTTAACGAGTTTTTAACTCGGGTTCAATGATTCTTTAGTCTTTAGACTAATATCAAGCATGAAAAAAACCGATATATTTAAATACCATGCAAATCGTAACTGGATATTTGTCTTATTCTTATTCATTTTTTGCTGGTTGCTGGAACGATGAAAAAAGCAACAAAAAAACTCCTCACTTTTCATTCTATTCAAGTTACGTAACTCTGTCATACATTCGATATTACATATTACATATAGATTCATGCATGAAATACATACGTATAAAATAATAAAAGTCCGTGAGCAAGAGTCCATTGACTTTGTTTTTGGAAAGAATATCATTTTCCTACTTTGTTTACCCAAATGAGTAAAGAAGGGAGATAGAGGACAAAGAGAGAAAAAAAGCAAAACAAAATTTACTTATAACGCTGAGATATAGGCACTATTCTCTGTTAGCTCATTCTCCTTCTCCTTCTCTGGCTCATATCAGTGTTGAGTGTTCATGCAAAGTACAAAGTATATACAATATACAGTGAAGACTATAGATTATAGATCTAAGGATATTGGATAATGAATAACCAAGTTCAGTTGAATAACGTCTTTTTATATTAGGTTAAATTGGAAATTGGAAATTAGAATGAATGTACTCAGTATTTTGTATTTAGTTTGTACATTTTCCAAATTGAAGGAGAAAAAAACAAGGTGTGATGTAAGAGCGTAATACTGGTGTATATATATGGAGATTTTATACATATAATGGTATATAAAAGTACAAAATATAGGGATAGGGATAATTATTATGAAATTAGACATTAGTCAAGTCTCAAGCACGACATTCTACTATTTTTTGATCTTGTCTCTACGGAATTTTAACAGAGCTCTATTTTCCATTCATTTTTCCATCGGTATTTCTCTCTTGACTCTTTACTCTTGATTCTTGATTGTTGACGTTTCTTTTCTCTTTTTTCTTAAATCTTGCACAAACACACATGTATGCATACACATTTCTCAATTGCAATAGCAAGTTGTTATTAACAAATCGAGAATCACCCGCTCCCCATAATCCATAATCCATAATGTAATGGTTATAATGGGATTCCTAATCCATAATCACAAGTCACAAGACATTAAAGAAGTTTTACCTGGAATTTTAAAACATTACAAACAAGCACAACATGCTTATCTTCAATATACACATCATATGTGTGTAATGTGTAATGTACATTGTACTTACACTAGTAATCTAGTAAATAACACAATCCTACAATTTCTCTCACGCAATCAAAGTATTAACGACCATTATCATTTTATTAATAAAATAAAACATCAAAATGTACAAATTACACTCTACACAATATGTTGTTACCGATGTAGAAAATAGCCAGAGTAAAAAGTCTCATTGTCCAAAAGAACATAAATAATAATATTATAATAAATTTAAACTATGCATCAAAATTCTAAATGAATTCTAATTAGGGTTTAGAGTTGCTCGGAAATTTTAAAATCTGTCAAAATTCCAAACGAAAAACATTTAGAGTTGTGTCATCAGCTCATCCGTCAGTCATCAATAAGAAACTTTTTAAAGAAGCCAGAAACCAGAAGCCAGGTTTTAACATTACAGTTTTTATGCAAGTCAACAGTCAACAGTTGACAGTGTGGAATGGGGATGATAAGGAAACGTGAACAACTACTCCAACTATTTGATATTTTACACCTCGTAGCTCGTAGTAGTAGTAGTACTAGTAGAAGAAGAAGAGCAAGATGAAAATGAGTAGAGTAATTACACCAAATATCTAATTCTAACGTCAAGCGTTCTGTATCTGCTTCTGCATGGAATATGAATATGAATATTATTACATATCACATTGAGGATGGAGCATGGAGGTTTGAGCTGTAGATACGGAAATTCTCTGTAAAGATTCCATTTGGAAAATTTTCCATCAGTCTAAGTGGAGTAAATCATAAATGCTCACACCTCACACCTTTTCCACACACAATCACAGTGGAACACAGTGGAAAAATGATGGAGATTCGAGATGATGGATCAAAAAAATATTCAAATTCACAGTGAGAAACCCGTGAGCGCATGTTGTATTTATTATTTATTATTTGATATTTGTAATGAGCGATAAATGATAAAAGGAAAATGAACAACAAATGACACTTGTGCACATGTAGTCGTCTAAAAATTTCCAGACGCTTTTAATCGTCTCCTTTCTCTGTTTCTCTACTCTGCTCTCTACTACCGACGATTAAAGACTCGTGCATTATTCTGTATTCTGCACATTGTTATCGCACCAATTCACTAAATACTAAATACCCAATAAATTCTTCTCGTACGCAAAAGTTGTGCAGACGGGTGATAACTGCTGATTTGAGTAACGTGCAACGTACATTGTACGTGATTCCTCCACGTCTGAGATTTGGAATATGGGACTGCGTACCAAAACAAAAGGCGGACAGGCGGACAGGAATAATAATGAGAAATGGCTCTAAAAGGCTTTGTGTCCTCTTTGCTCCACTACTAGATAATATTCAAATAAGTGAGTCAAAGTTCTTCAAGCTTCAAGATTAAAGATACATTTTCTACATGCTCAACTCATTTCTCATTCCCCTTCCTTATTCCTTACAAATGAACACATGGTTGATGTTGGATGGACAGCTCCAACTTTTTTCTTTCTGTACATTGTTGACAATTAAATGAGACTTAAATGACTCAAGACTCAAGTTCATATTTCATACGCCACCCTCTCCAATGGAAAATTGAAATGTATGCCTACAGACTTATTATGCATACTCAATACTCGTACAGTTTTTATTATTATTGTCTTGGGTGTGTGTTGTGTGTTTTATATATATGTGTGTGTAGCATGTCACAACCGGTTTGAAATTTGAAGTAACTTGAACTTGCAAGCAAATGTTGGCAAATTTTTTACAAATTTAACATTGAACGACCACATGAAACATGAATGAATTTATAAGGCATTTCGTTTCTACATTCTAAACTCTCGACTCTAGATTCTAGATTCTAGATTCTAGACTCTAGACAACATGATTAGACATGTCGTTGGTCAGCACTACTACTTTTTTACCATCCTGTTGATCGTTGATCGTTGCTCCTTTTCAATTCTCACTCATTTATACAAGTGCAGAATGTAGACAAAGGAAATGATATGATGTGATATTTAGTGATGATGATGTGAAGGAAAAAAGTTTACGCATTTCATGCTCATTGTTGGTATTACCCCACTATGCACATGTAATGTATAATATTATGCTATCCACTCTCATTTCACTAGAATAAAGAATAAAGGAAATTCTCAGTGACGCCATCATACACATAGACAAAAACACATCCACATTAAAATACTCGTAACTCGTACACCTGATATCAAAACATGTGTGTGTGTGTGCGGGTTGTTGTTGTTGTTTTGATTTTTGATGCATGTGTGAGCATATGCAAATAAACAAATAATACAAAATAAGTGAATTTTCAACTTTAACTGTCAGCTGAACAGTGAACACGTTACAAAACTAGGTAGTTGAAAAACAACATGGATAAATAACAAAAATCATTATTATTATTATTATCATAACAAATGTTACACAAGTTTAGTTTTGGGAAACGCATTTTATTTAGCATCCAGATTTCAGATTCTAGATTCTAGATTCTAAAATTTGGAATCAACAGTTCAAGTCCACAATCTACTCTTGTATTTTTTTCCTTCGTCATTCCCCCAAATATTTGAGCTTTGTACTTTGTACTACACACCACAACAAATGTACAAAAAAAACCCAAAGCAATAACAAGAAAAGGGAAGCAGTTTTCTAATTTGTAATGTATTACAAATTACAAGTTGTCCATTGTATACGTGTCTAGTGTCTAGTTAATTTTACTGATACAGATAATAAGCTATTATTAAAACATATGGAATAGTATTACATATGTATTTGGTATTATAGTTCATTTACTAACATTACGGATTACGGCGTATGGATTATGGATTATGAGTTACGGCCATTATATTTTGATATAAAAACCACTTGCTCCCATGTCTTGACTTGGACTATATTATATCTACAAAATACAAAATTAGATGATAAAGTCGAAGGCCTCGAACAATAACAAAGCAAAACAAAACAAAATAAAGCACAATAGACGTCAAGTATAAACACTACACTCTACACTCTCAACACTACCCTCCACAGACACGGAATAGCATATTCTCACACAACTTATGTATGCATTTAAGTACAGTATACGAAATATAAATATACCATGTACCATTTACAGTGTACACACGTTTTTATGCACACACTTGGAAACTTGCAAACCTTGTGCAGTTTGTTCAATTCTTAGATTGAGAATTGAGATGCGCAATTTTTTTCCGTATTCCGTATTTCATCTGGATCTGTTTTCTATTGAGGATAAGGCTTTTACATTGTACACTGTTCAAACTTGTGTGCTTGTATGATTCATCTTTCTTTAATGTGTGAGGATGCATCGTATCATGTCATATGATGTCTATGGCGTTGTTCTCAGCTCTCAGCATTTGTGGTGAATTGATAATTCATGTGGCTGGAACTGGGACTAGCTCAAGGAAGAATGTGTACAAAACTCTTGAAATTTTGGAATTGGGTCCATTTAAATAATATTTGGTGATCATTATGTATTCTCAATTCTCAATTCTCCATAATTCCAATGCGTAGTCAGTAGTCAGCAGTCAGTCCTTAACTATTAAGTATAATGTACAATGTAAACATTACATAAAACATCCAATGGATTTTTAAGGTTTTGAATTTTCAATAGAAATACCGAATGTTATTTATGGTTTATGGCCAAACATTAGCTGACTTTGGATACTTTTGTGTGTTCTAGAGCAATAAAAGTTTCAACTCAAACTACAAACTACATACACTGAATACAAGAAGATACAGTAGCATGAGTTATTATTATTATTTTATTGTACATTCTACATTCTAGATTATACAATAGAAAAAACATGACTATTTTCCATCATGTCTGCCGTCCAATGGATTTATTTTGCTATTATTTGAAAATTAGATCATGGACACAGCAAATACAGTGTGAAATCTACTTTAGAGTTTAGAGAGGAACAAATAGCAAACCAACAACCAAACCGACAGAGAAAACCATTGTAGACAATGGCAACCTGAAAACACATTTTTGCACCATATTTTGAGGATTTGTAATTTGTACGAGAGAGTAGAATAAATATTGTAGATTGTACCAATATTTGACAGTAGTTTTGTCAAGTAGGTATTCAGTATTCAGAGATAATAAAAAGGATCAAACGGAAAATGCCATCAATCCAATTTCATTTTCCACATGTACTCTCTACTCTCTACTGTGTATATGATAGGCCTTATAATTTATAATAATCCAACATCCAACATCGAAATTCCATGCACAAGGCGGATTAACCGTTTTGTCATCTCTTATATTGTGTATCAAAATCCAAGTACACATTTATATAGGCATTTATGCTAAATATGGTTGACTATTGACTATTTTTAGAATGTACAATGAAGATTGTGAATTAAAAATGGACGAGGCAATTCTCAGTTTCTCCCGCACCTTTGGCATTACAAATACAAGGAAAAGTATCAACTTTGACAATTGACGATACATTGTAAATGGGAAATGGTAAATGGTAAATAGTCTGAGCTGAACTAGTTGGGTTAAATAAAGTGCACATTTTTTATGGCTAACACAAATGTAAAAGGATATTTTATTCAAAATTCCCAAGCTTTCGAACAACAAATTACAAAACGCTGGTTTAAAATTTAAAACCTCGTGGAATTGAAATGGAAAATCTGCTTTTAATTTTTCACACTTTTCTACATTTTCATACCATTTTGTCCTTTCTTTAAGTTTTCAAACATCAAAATATGGTAAACTATGCTGATCTTGCCACCAAAGTAATAACACAACAAAAGCAACTCATCAATACGTCAACAGATTAAACCCTGTGACAGTCTAAATCACAAATCCAAAACGAGGATTTGCGACCGGACAACAAATAGCGACAGAAGCAAAGACAGAGACAAAGAACTAGAACAAAAGCGGAAAAAACCAAATTCCAAAACCCAAAGCAAAAGCACAATTTATTTTCGTCGCATGTCACTTGAAATAGAGTCAACTCAAGTGACAATTTCCAACGGCAAACAACAAATAAACCTGAGTTGAAATTCGAAACACATCAAAAGGTAAAACGCAAACAGTGTGAAAATCCCATGAATAAATATTTACAGTTTCACGCTTTTGTCACAGAATAGGAAAAGACGCGAGAAAAATCTGTAAACAAACACCACGGCTCACTTTACACTGTCAAATAAAGGTCTGAAAATCAGTTTTTGTAGATTTTACACCAAGAAAGTTGTTGCTCTTGAAGCGTAATGAAAAATTCCCATTTTGAAAAAATGTCAAAGTTGGACGCCGATTTTACTTTTTACTGTCCCATTTAAAGTCTAGCGCTAGAAGTTAAATTGTTAACATCACCAATCACCGGACTATTGCATTATCGCCGTAAATTGCGAATGTACAACACTGGTTCCAGTTTTCAGTTTCCTAGCTCGATCAACGACCGCCCTTGATTTAAATCTCTACAATATTTCATATTTCAACCTGTTTAGGGTTGAGTAAGCTTTTTCAACTCCGTTGAAATCCGTCATTTTCGTCACCAATTCAGTGATCGCCACTTCAATTCCTTCACTTCCAACTTCATTTTTCGATGGTTTGGAGACTGATACAAAGCATTATCTGCGATCCAGATTTGCTTGTAATTTTCTTTTCTAAATCACTAGAGCTTCAGAAAATCAAGAAATTGAAGCAGTCGGATCCTTTAGCAGTTTGCAATTTTGTTTTGATCTTTCACATTTGGTTCGGGATTAAGTTTAAAATTCCACATTTCGCAACTTTTTTGCGAAGTTTTGTGCAACAGTGAGAATTGTTTCGTCAGAGCAAAAGATCTTGCAGAGTTGAAAAAGACGCTGAGATCCGTCGATTTGTCTGATTCCGAAACATGTCATTTTTGTCACCTGCATATCAAATTTTTCTTTTGATCAAAGCATTTGGAATGATAAGAGTTTCAGTGAAAGTGTTTGGTTTATAATTCCAAGAATACTTTCACCGATTTCTCTCCGTCGATGTTTCAAACAGGGTCAACTTTCAAATGCAGTGTTACGAGATGAATTAACATCCGTCAAATGCTTAAAAACTTGTAGACGTGGTTGGTCCAACAAGAGTGAAAACATTCAAACGGCGTTCAATTAAACAACAAAAGACATGTGGCAAGTCGTTTCGGTTTGCCACAGTTTTGCGCCGTCTCAAAAAATTACCTGAATTCCTTTGCTTTTATTTCAAGTAGCAGTTTTTCTTTCACGACAGTGAATAAAATGCAAAATGTTCAAGATTTTTCTCTTGTCCCGTTTCATTTTGTTTATCAGAAAGTGTGAAAGTGTTGACCAAAAAATGAGGATTTTAGAACGGGAAAAGCTTTTCACAGACTCTTCAAGTGCAGGATAATTATGTTTTAAGTCCGTGAACTGTTTTTGAAAGTTGTCATGGCCTCTGTCGTTTTGTGAAGAAATAAAAGTTTTGTTTTTTCGGACTTTTTAGGATAACGGGTGAAAAATGTTAAAATCGTAACTCTTGAATTCTGTGATTTTTCACACAACTTGTCAACATTTTCCGAAGCAAAGGCAATGAAATGAAAATCAAAACCAACGTCCATTCTTATTTGTGAATATTGTGAAAATAAATTTCACGGTGCGTCGTTGCTACAAACTCATCATAGAATTCACACAGGTGAACGGCCTTTCAGTTGTAATCTCTGCGATTATTCCGCAACTCAGAAGGGCAATCTGCAAATTCAGGTTCGCTCTCATCTCAAAGAGAAGCCGTACAAATGCCCAGAACTCGAATGCAATTATTTTGCTTCTGCATCAACAAACTTGAAGTATCACCACAAGTCAGCGCATCTTGAGCAAGAGCCATTGTAATGTTCCGTTCATTGCTCGTACTCGTCCAATAAACCTGCCACTTTTTAAACGTACATTTCATTAAAAACTTGGTTTGTTGGAAACCTATTGCAAAGGATTTTTTTTGAGTGGATGATTTTGTGTAACAATTATTCAGTAAAACTCACGAGTTGTTATTTCTTGTTAGTTCGAAAGCCAAGATGTTCAGGGCAATAGAAGAGTTGAGTGTTGAGACAAAAGTGGAATTGTTCTGCTGATGTTGTGAAACAAGACAAAAGAGCTTTTGGTCCCTCGAAAAGCAAAAACAGAAACAGACCGCTGAGCTCTGAGCTCGCGCATTTTAACTGCTTGTGTCTTAAAATACCACCAAAAAACTCGGCAGAAACTGGCAAATCTCTCGTGGAGTTTTGTTGCTTATCCTTTCAAGTTTTTTGACCACGAATCAAATGTGACATTAATTTTACTCTCATTTTAATCTCACTTGCAAGTCCATACTTGATTCAACAAATCCTATTCCCGTGGCATAATTTTTATTTCAAGTTTTGGGGTAAAACTTTTCCCCTGTATTTATCTGCATTTCTCCTGTTCTATTTTGATTTGTAATATTTTTGTGGGATACTTTGACGCCGCTTAGCATTTCTGTGTTCCAGATGTCCCTTTGAATATCAAAGATTTATGATCGGTGCGGTGGTAGAAAACATAAGAAAATGCAGTATAGCATAAAGCCATTTTGTCCCTTTCCACGTTTTCCCCTATATTCATCAAGGATTCTCGTCTCTCTTATCTCGTCTTTATCCCAAGTTGACGCTTGTGGCAAGTGAGTTACTTGAACTTTTTGTCCCCTCTTTTTCCTTTCTGTTTCTCTTGTCTCGACCTCCGAGATTAACCACAAGATTTAAAGTTTTCCTTAATTTTCTTTTCCAGCTATTGACGAGAAAACTAACACACTTTCAGTGCCCTGAGGCTACAGACTTGAGACTTGAGAACCAGCCAAAAGCCAGTCATGATCAAACGATCTAGTTTTACAGACCAAAGCGAAGGAAACGAGGAAACACCAAAAACGTTTAATTGACCATAGAGAACTTTGGTTGATGAGGGAGAAAATTGAAATGCAAAATGAAACTTGTGACGTAAAAATTCATGTTTAGGATTTGACGGAAATTTACTGTGAATGTTTTCATGATTGATTTGACAACGCTATTTTTTTGCACTGTACAATGGTGTGCGTGATGGCTGAGCAAAAAAAATGAACGGCGCTGAATACTTGCGAAGTTTTAATTCATGTGATTTATGGAAAACTCTGCATTTATTTGAAATCTGAACTTTTTTAGATTTTATCCAGTTTTTGTGCGAAGGAAAGAGAGACAAGAAATTACTTCTAATGTTGCAAACTTTTGAATTCGCTGCACTTGCTGTTTCGCAATGTCCACAATCGACAGTTTACTCGTGGAGACGTGAAACATTTGCATTCGTTTGAATCTCATCTACGGATTCGGCTTTAAAAATTTAGAATCTAGTAATAATTCAACGCCGCTTGTTCTTTTCTTCAGCCGCTCGATCGTTTCTTCACAGCAGAATTAAGAAATTCCATGTAATTTCTGTAAATGCAATTTTGCGTCGAACGAACCGAACAATTTAATTGAGCTCTTTGAACGGCAAAATCGTTTTTACTTGCTACAAATTAGTACAACTTTCATTATGAGCTGGAAAATTAGAAAGCTAAAGTAGCAAATAGCTAATTCGCCCGAGTTTAGAATTCAGAATCTAAAATCTAGCAGAATCTAAAACAAAGTAGGATAATTATCTGACAATTGGGTGGCAAAAACCGTTTTTGTCTATAATTATTTTTGTCGAGTAATTAAATTTTTAAGCTCTTTACTTTTTGCTTCTAGAAGAATCTACAATTTGGAATACGTTTTGGCAAGAGCCTTGAGAAAATCTGGCTTTATCTGAAACTCATGTTTCGATGTACACATTAAAAGTGTGTTGTTAAATGTTATCAACGACAAGATAACATAAAATGGAAAAATTTTGAACGAAATGACGTGTCAACTTTTAACTTAAATTTCTAAAACTACGGACGAAATACACAAAAAACAATGTTAGATTTCAACGCCGTTTAAGCAATTTTCGCGTATTTTACTTCCACTACCAACAAGATTGTAATCTCGTCTGTTTTAAACTACAAACAACATTCATCAGTTTAATCCATCAAATTAATACAAAATTTCACTTAACTTCTCTTCGTCGATATTAAATTTCTTCTGCGTTGTGCATTGTGCTGTACGTTCCGTTTTTGCCATACTCCGTCTTTTCCAATTGATGGTATTTTTTCGTGAATCTGGTTTATGTTTTCCAATGTTTGGATCAGTAAATACAAATGTGGGAAATACAAATACAATTTAACCAAGTGAAAACCCAGAAAAACAGACAAAAGGGAAAAGAAGGGTTCAGAACTGGTTTGGCAACAAAATAGGAAAAAGTCTCTGAATTTGGTCTGAAATGTAATCTTGATTACCAACTTAGTTTTGCCAAGTTACAAGCTCAAAATAATTTGAATCTGAAAACTTGAGAGCCAGACAAAGTCGAATGTGCTGGAAGGGCAAAGGGAATTGGGTAATCAAAAAGTCGTAACTAGTTGCAACCAAAAACCAGCAATGAAATCACACGTCAGAAATCCGAAATCCGACCTGACGTTTTGGTTCAAATTATTTCTTGAGACGTGCTTAATTAATTAGATTCGCATCACATCAGATCAGAACATGGCAAACAATTTAACCGATGAGTAATGAGTAGTATAATT
>JAQGBH010001972.1:0-27622 GCA_034698265.1 Sminthurinus aureus
TTCACGCAGCACTGGGTAACTATTTGAGGCTGGGCAACTATTGCGTGGAGGGTAACTATTCGCGCAATGACGGTAATTGCAAAAAAAACTCCTTGCGAAATAGGTAGTCCTTTTCCCCAGGCGGTCAAAGTCCTGTGTACATTATGTACTGGTACTGATATTTATTACACTTTAAACTTTTGTGCTGCAATAACTACAAAAACAAAAACAACTACAACCAGACGAACCAAGGACAATATGCTACTTTATGTATTGTTTTTCTTATTCTTATTGTTATTACGTGTTTTTACTGTCCACATAAAATAGGAAATACGGAAACAAATATCGATATTCTAATTATATTAGTTTTAGGTTTTGCATTTTGTTCCTTTTTATCATGCAACCCAAAGGAATCCACAAACAATACACAATGTACAATGTATGGTACAAAAAAGAGCAGAATACTCTGTCTCTCGTCTAAAATAACTGGCAAAACTGGAAGAAGAAATGTTATGATAATTAAATTTTAAAATGAGTTGAATCATACAATCATACAAGATACAAGAAAGAAAGAGAAAGAGAAGAAATATCGGGGAAGAAAAAGGGAAAAGAAAAAGACGAGTCAAACTGATACGTGCGCTACACATTCCACATAAAACAATATTTATGTTCCAAGTTCCAAGTTCCAGAGAGTGGAAAAGTCGCGAGAGAGAGAGAGAGAGAGAGAGAAAATGGAAGGAATTGAGTTTATGGATAAAAAATCCAGCAGTGCTCTCTAAATACTAAATACAAAACACATATCTATCTCAATTCTCAATATTACATGAAACAGCTCAGTTATGTATTATGTACACTGTACAATATACAATATACACCCATCTGCTTCTTTTCCCTTCACAACATTTATTACACGCTACAATAACTTTTTTAGATCCTATCTTAATCAGAAGAAATGGAAAGGAAGGAAAAAGGGACTGAGCTCAATTCTCTCTATCTCTCTCTCTTTCTGTATTGTATAATGTATAATGTGCATGGTTGTGTGTTGTGTCTAGTGTGCAGCATGCAGAAAAAGTAGAATAAAAACTATCTTTATAAACAGAAAAATTTTTGCTCCGTCTCCTTCTTTTTCTCCCTTTTCTTTTTTCCTCTTTTACTTAGTTTGTTTTCAACTTGGTTCGGTGCGGTGGGATCGGGAAGCGTTGAGCTGGAGAATCAAAATGGAATATGGAGAATGGAGAATAGAAAATGGGAATGGGAAATGTCTGATGTCTGATGTCTGAGTTGTGTTGTGTGCAGGAATCCATAACTTAAAAAACTCATCCAGATATTCATGTGTGTAGAATGTAGAGTGTAGAAAAGGGTGGATGCGTTATGCCATTACAAGTGTGTACGGTGTACGGTGTACAGTTAACAGTTTATATATTAGCTCAAACTTTTGACATGGCATAAGCTCGTGTATATTTACATTTACATTTTCCAGGCGTAGATAGATAGGCAGTTAGTTGGGCAGACAGTCAGACAGATAGATGGATAGATATGGATGCCTTTTGACTTTTGAGTTTTGACTATTTGCTGTTGGAAAAACTAACAGCAGTTAGAAGTTGGATTGTTCATTCAAATAAATGCACCGAGGAAAAAAATGGAAAGGCACCGGTGCAGAGTGAAAAGTGAACACTGTACAGACTTGCATGATATATAATATACAAAGTACAAACTACAGACAGGAAATATAGATGCATATTAAATGTGTTGTATATGAACTATGAATCATAACTAAATATCATATACCGTAACTCTATTCCTAGACTTTTTTCACAAATGCACTTTGCTACTGCAACTTTTGTCCTTTTTTTCACGCTCCTGTTTTGTTATTCTTCCCCTCCTCCTCGTTTTCGTTTTCGTTTTCGTTCTCATCCTCATTCACCATTTACATTTACATTCTCATTCTCATTCAATTTTCAACATTTAACACTGCACCGTTACCGTTAGCGTCATTTTGTCATATTGTCATATTGCCATTTTCCTCCCTTTACTCTTAGAAAAAAAGGAAACTGAAGGGGAAAGTCACAAGAAGAGGACATAATACATAATATGTGAATTTTCCAGCTTCAAATTTCATCCTTGTCTTTTTCTTTCAAGTTTTGACTTGAGACTCGAGACTTGAAAAGTTGAACAGTCAAAAGTTAAAAGACATTGTGAGTTGTGAGTTGTGACTGGAGAGAGACGCAGAGATGCAGAGACAAAGAAAGAGAGAGAGAGAAATTCTCTAATGGAACGAAATGAATTTTAAATGCAACTTTTTGTTTGTTCCCCTTTCTGTGCATCTTATGGATTCGGATTTGAATTTGTGAGTTTTCTTTCCTTTCCTCCCATTTCCCATCTGTCCAAAATCCAACAGTCAAGTGACGCTTCTTTTCTCATTTATCCTTTCCCCTTGCTCTCGCTCTCGCTCCTACTCTTGCTCTTTCTCCTCTCACTTTTGACTTGGCTTAATTTAGAGTTTAAAATTTTGACACTAGCTTCGATTCGGATTCGCAGTTGAATTTGAATTCGATTCGAGATTCTAGATTCTAGGTTCTAGGTTCTTAGTTCTAGAAGTACCGGAGAAGTTTGGAGGCGATTAAGAAAGTTTTGTCAGCAACTCTTCCCATTCTCCACTCTTCATTCTTGGTTTTTTATGGATTTAAAATCCTCGTGGATCATTTATAATTGTAAGTGGCTTAATGCAGCTTGCAGTTTGAAACTTGAAACTTGGAACTTGGAAAGTTCATCACACCTAAATCTTCCCTAAAATCTGTCTGTCATCTCGGAAATTTTAAAATGATATTTATAACTTTAGTTTTTCCGAAATGCATCACTCATAACTCATCAGTCATCAGCATTTCCTGTACTATTTTTCCTTGGTCCAAGAGGAAGGTTCAAGAATAGAGGAAGGTAGCTTATATAATGCATAATATATAATTTTTATTCAAAAACTGGAGAACGCGAGAATGGAAAACTTAAGACAGGCGCATTGGCTTTGGGCTCCTGCACTGCTCATTGTTCTTTGTACATTTTGAACGGGAGGCTCAACGTCAAACTTTGGGATTCACATTCTGAAATTCTGAATATTATTGTAATAAATATGAATATGAATATAACTACGATTTCGACTACGGCTTTTATATGCTTGAAAATGTGTAGAAAAATTGTGACGGAGAGAAAAACGACGAGCTTTAGACTACAATTGCCGTCATATCACATACAAGACAACGATAAACAAAGAGAGAAGGAGAGATGGAAAATAATAATAATATTGTGACTTGTGACGTTTTCCTTTTCTCCATTTTCTATTTTCTGTTTCCTCCATTCTGTACAGAAACAAGGAACAAGAAAGAAGAAAGGAGGTTTAGCGTCGGAGGAGGGTAAAATGCAGTTTTAAACAATGTCTTGATCCATCTACAGATATTCTAGATGCCAACAATTTTGTGCAAGATGGGAGATGTGAGTTGTCTGTTGTCTATTTTCCATTGTCTCCTGTGTATACACACAAATGTGGATGTTAAAATATGTAAATGTGATACATGTGAGCTCTTCAAGTTTCAGCTCAAAAGTACATGCATGCACGGTGAAAGGAAGAGGAAAACTATGCATGAATTTTGAATATTTATATGGTTTGATATGAAACCTTGTTCTCTTTCCGTCTCTTCCTGAGCTATCGTATTTTAGGATGATGATGGCGGGCGGAACGCCATATCAATTGTCAACTTTTCCTCCCTCTCCCCACACAACAAAACCAACAACACACAACACACAATAAATAATAATGCTTTTATAATGTAAAGATAACATTTGCAGATATAAAATTCTTTACTCTTTTCTTCCTCAAGTATTTCTGATTCCTAATAATTTGTTACCTCTTAAAATGATAATAAAAATAGTAAAAATATTCTGTGCAAAAAAATATTTCAAGTGTAATCAGCTTGCTTTTTTTTATAGTAAAAAAGAGTAGAGAGAAAAGACAGTTTTGGAGGATGCATAATAATATTTTAATGTCTTATAATATGTACATTTACAGCAGAAATAATGAACATTGTCCTTGTCTTTAGTTTACTCATCTTTAGCCAGCTTAAAAAGTGTTAACTGAACGTTGAACATTGAACACTGAACACCTGGTTCATGTCCATGTTCGTGGTACGTGTTCTTTTAGTTTTCCATTCATGTAGATTGCAGATTGTAGACGGTCCGTGTCTGTTAATTAGTTTCACACTCGACACTCGGTCTCGGTCTCGGTTTCGGTTATCTAGATAACCAAAATGAAGCTCCATCTCATTTCATCTCCGTTCTCAATGTCCTTTGCTCTTTTACTCCCTTCTTCTTCAACTACCACGACTACAAAGACGACCAATCTAAATAAGAAAGACTACAATGTGATTCTTTTTCCTTTTCTTCTTCTTCTTGGTCTTTTCATGTCTAGAATCTAGAATCTAGAATTTGGAATGTACAAGTTGATGAGGAAAGTTTAAAAGTGGTTGAGCCGAGTTTAGATGAGGTGAGCTGAGATGAGCTGAGAATAGAAGTAATATAGAAAATATACAAGAGTTTTTGATTTCCCATATCTCTCATATTTAAAGTTGAAATGGCCAACTGGAAGGATGAATGATGAATTTATGAATCTAGAATCTAGAATCCACAATTTTCTTGTTACCCTTCTCTCTGCTTTACAAGTTCAGGTACAACAGAACGACGAGAACTTTCATACTTGATTCATCATACACCTACACGTACACCTACATTATGAATAGATATAGATGCGTAGAGATCCGCATGACAAAACAATATGGACAAACTTGGTACAAGCAGAGCCAATTGTACAATTGTATATGTATTTTCCACAGCTCATACAGCATACAAGACAACGGCAAAGGTAAAAGTAAGTGAGGAAATTTGAATAAGAAGAAGAATACGAAGAAGCAGAGGAATAAATTGAATGGGTTGTCTTGGACGACTGGAACTGAAACTGGTGTAGAGTGTAGATATTTTCTCTTGTCTCTTGTCTCCTTCCATTTGCTCCCTTTCCTCTGTATTCTGTCCTCTTTACAATGTACAACACAATGATGCATAATTTTGTACATAATAAATGATACCGTTTTTGGGATGGCCTGTACCTTGTACCTTGTACCGTGTACCTAACAGCAGTTGATAAAATATAAATGTACAATGGACGTTTCTTGTGCAAATAATGTCTAATATCTACAGATACAGATTCAAGAGCAAGAGCCAGAGCACAAGTTGTAATGTGAAGTGTAACGTTGTACATTCTTCCTCTTTCACTGTCCTGGGCATTGAGTCTAGATTCTAGATTCCAGAGTCTACAGTCGTCTTCCATCCTCGTGTTCACAGGATGTTCGGATGGTGGTGAAATTCATGGGGAAAAAACGCTGGTTGTCGACATCTTCTCCACTTCTTCTTCTGTCTCTGTATCTTTCCCTGACTCTTTGTGTTTCTGGCTTAGTCTGTGTCTTGGTTTTGGTTTTGCTTCCTCCGTAGTTTTCTTCGTCTTCTTCTTCTTCTTCTGGTTCCTCATCATCATCATCTCAAAGGAATAAAAGTTTCCTAGATTCTAGACTCTAGACTCGTGCACAATCTACGACAACGACGAGGCAGAAGAAGCAGACGATGAAGAAGAGGAAGAAAGCACAAGCAGGAGCAGGAGAAGAAAGCAGAGTGAAAGCAAAGCAACTTATAAAACGTATAACTAGACACTAGACAGTAGGAGTTATGTATGCGTAAGCGTATCAAGTGATAGTGATAGTGCAGGATGAGAAAGTGTAGGCTCCTATCTGTCTCTGTTTGTATCTGTATTGCGACGGTAATGGCAATATCAAAAGCAAAAGCAAGGGCGATATAACAGAGCAAAGTCGTCATCGTCATCCTCATCGTCTCCATTCTGCTAGATTCTAGATGCTAGATTCTGTAGATTCTACCGAGGAGAAAGTAGAAAGTAGAATGTAGATTCTAGGTTGTCGTCCTTGTATGTTGTCGGTAAATCTGAGCAGAGTCGAGTTGAGTTGAGTTCCCGTTTGTAGTCATAAATCAAGCCTTTACATTTAGGCTATTAGAGTTGGACATCATGCCGTGGTTTGGTACGGTTTGACTCTAGACTCTAGACTTTAGACGTTAGACGTTAGACTGTAGGGAAAATAGAAAATACGATCATGTACGAATTTTAAAGGCTTTCAACTTTTCCTTTTTCTCTCCATACTCCATATCCAACCATATTTACAGATATAAGGATGACGGATACATCTACCTCGATTATAAAAAGTCTAGAGTCTAGATTTACTAATATACACTGGAAAATGTCATACAGACTACACAGACAGGAGGAGATTCCCATTCTTTTTAAACCAAAACCAAGGTACACGATCCTCACATGCATATTTACTCTCAACTCTCAACTCTAAACGATCCGCTGCACAATGCTAATGTGCGCGTATTATGTGCTCCTGTCATTGCAAAACAGGAAACAGCAAAGAGAAAAGAGAATCCTCAAAACTCAAAACATGATGAAAAAACAGAGTTATCTCCGCTTTTTGCCCTACACTAAAAACTAAAAACTGAGCACTGAACATTTATTGCACAGTTGACACTACAAAAGCAAAAGAGTTGTACTACACTTTTACGTTTATTTATATTTATAATACGGGCGACATTCCTAAAGACTATGTGTGTGCACATTTTACATTTTACATGCGTGTACTGTACACTGTACACGTATTTAAACTCGTACCGTTTTCTCAGAAATGTCAAGAGACACCGGCAACCAGCAACCGACAACCCACCGTTTACTGCAGCATCTGTCTCTGTTCTCTGTAAAATGTAGAATTTAGAATGTAAAAAACCCAGCATCAAGTCTCAGGTCTCAAGAATATAGATGAAACACCACATTTCCCATTTTTCTTCTCAAACCAAAACCAAAACAAAAGCGGAAGAAGACGGGAAAACAAAAGGAGCTTTAAATAAATTGAGTTTTTACTTTTTAGCCTGAAATGTAATTAAATTGAATAAGGTGCAAGCTTCAAATTTCAAATGGTAGACATAAACAGAAGGATTTTGTATTTTGTTGGAATAAATATGAAATGATATTAGATGAATGTCGTGCATTTTGTATTTTGTATCGTGTGTCGTGTACGTATTTTGTGCGGTGTACAAAGTAGTTTTGTGCATGGTTGAAACTGAATAATGTATGTAAAGAGCAAAGAGATGACGTTGAATGATTTATGACTGTGCTCCGTTGTGTGTTGTGCTATGTGCTGTGCTGTCGGGTTGTTTGCTTGATATTTGATATTTGATATGTTAAATACGGCGGGAGTCACCGGTACAAGATTGAAATTTGATTGAAATCATTTGTAGATTGTATTTAGAATCTAGACTCTAGACTCTAGACACTAGATTCTACATTCTACATTCTAGACTGTGCTTTGTATTGAATTGGATTGTGTTGTGTTGTTTGGATTGTAGATTGTAGCGTAATAATCATAAGTGCTTCAATTTTATTAGGTGGAAGTGGAATGAGTTCTCTGCCACATTTTCACTGCATTGGAACTGTACACTGTGCTCCCTGTGTTATGTATTATTATTATACTGTGTTGGCTCTTGGCTTTTGGCTTGGCTTGTATTGGATTTTGTTGGATTGGATTGAATTGAATTGGAGTCTTTGCATATTTGATAGCTTTGGCTTTGGCTTTTACCACGATTGAACTCATGATGAATGGCGCAAAGGAGATGGAGTCGAAATTCCAAATTCGAGAATCAAGTTTCAAGATTCAAGAGTCGAAAGTCTCGAGTCTAGAGTCGAGAGTCGAGAGTTGAGAGTCTCAAGCCGAGGAAAATGAGACAGAATTAAAATGTGTATTCTCAATTCTCAAATTCTCGATGCTCATTCTCTTGACTCTTGACTCGTGACTCCTTTTCGGATTTTATCTCATTTTCTATTTTCCCTCTACAGATATTTCTACATTCTACATTCTAAACTCTGCCTTGTGAATTAGAATGTGTTTTAAATTGTACTGAATTGAAAAAAATGTCTCTTTGTTCAATTTTTCAGAGTGGTTTGTCAATCCTCAATCCTCAAATCTCGAATCTCGAATCATAACTATGTGACAATTGGAGAATTTTTAGCAAACGTAATGAAAAACACATGGACACTTTTTTATTTCTAGTTTTTTCTTTTCACGAGTGACAAGTGGCAACGTGGAAATTTTTAGATATTGAATTGACACAAGACACATGACAGTTTCTTATCGCTTGTCTTCATTTCTAAGAAAATAAATTATCCATTAGCTCTTTTCTCTCGCTTTTTCTTTGTCCTCCTAGTTTCGGTTTGGTTCGGCTAGACAAAACAACTTTTTACAACTCACTTAAAACTGAGGAATCGAGAATCTAGAATCTAGAATCCATCTTAAAATTTAAAACTGCTGATACTTCTATCGGCAACTTATTTATCGTCACCTTTGTCCTCGTCGTCGTCGTTCTCAGCAATCTCAGTGAAGATAATAAAATAAACAAAAAAAACGTTTAGGCGTCTGCTGACACTTGATTATTCACTTGACTATCTTCTATTTCCACTGTGTTTTACCGTTATCATTTATCATTAAAAACCAACCTAAGCCAAGCCAAGCCAAGTCAAAACAAAAAGAGGATTTTTTATTTTCTATAATTAGTCCTCTGTAAACGCGCAAGCTCATGTTACGCAAATCATTTTACTTAATACGGTAAGATCAAATTCCAGAAGCGGGAAGCCAGTCGTTGATTCTGCAAGACGGACGGTTTATGGTACAAGTAGTTTGTGTATTGTGTATACTTTAGACATGAGGTAGTAGATGTCAAGGGTTAATGTGCACATAAGTAGTATATTATTATTATATATTGTGCAGAATGGAGAAATGTATACATGAAGAGGAATAAATGGTGTTTAAGCGTTTTGTGTTTTGCTTTGTTTTTTTATCGTTGGTTTGGCTTTGGCTTTGGCTTTTGGCGACGGTCTAATAAATAATTGTCAAAGTCGAGGAGAAAAAGAGCCAAGCTCCAAAGCTTCAGTTTTCAGTGTCAAATGTCATACCCATATAACACAAAACACACAGCACACGTATGTATTACATTTTCTATGTGCTATCTGTATATCATCCACGTATTATTATGTATTACGTGTTTCTTGTTTTTTCATGATGTGTTGTCCTTTTAACGCTTCTCATGTTGTTTTTTTTTACCTAACAAGGAAAGCGTATAAATTAAAGACTGTTTTATGCCTTACGTGTTATTTGTTATTTGTTATTCGGAATAAAAGTACAATGTACAATATACAATGTTAACTGTACTATAAAATGTACATTGTAAATTGTACATGGAATTCAATGCATCATTTTAAGCTTTAAAGGATGAGTTGAGAAATAGGAAAATAGGAAATGGATTTCTTATGTCTTCACTTTTTACTCTTTTACTCTTGACTCTTTACACAATATTACAAAAGCATTTTAACATTGTACTTGTACAATTTTTCCTGTGCGTAGTGCCTAGTGCCTGCAGCCTACAAGAAATGTGATGTGAAAAATACATGGATTCAGAATTCAGGTATTTATGCCTTTAGCATTGTACATGTTTTGTAGGTGAATTTTCAATGTTCAATGTTCAGTGTCTCCTGATAAATTAAGAGTGAATGAGAGAAAGAGACATTTGACATTTATATTGTATTTTCGGGTTGGAGTTGGATTTGGATTTGGATGTGTGGAGTGAAAGAAGATGCAAAAACTGTACTACTACACATTTGCATTAAGTATTTAAGCTGCTCAATGCTCAATGCTCAACAAACCAAGAACAATATGCAAAATTGTACGGTAAGTTGTAGTCAAAGTCAAAGTCAAATTCAAAGCCAAAGCCAAGCGTCAAGCCTTTCAAGGTAATAAATCCGTACTAGTTCAAATCAGGTGCTACTGTGATATTTCTTGTTTCTTGTTTTTCCGCCTTTTGTCTTTTGTCTTTTGTTTTGAGTTTTGAGGCTGTCAAACTTTACTTGTAAAATCCGGATGAATTCTTGAATCGCAGAATTTCATGACTTTGGGTGAAAGAGCGTAATTGCAATATAAATGTAATCCCTGTAGTTCTACATCATAGTCAAGCATCAAACACGAAACATTTGGGTGAGAATTAAATGTAAATCCTTTATTACATTTCGTACCTGTTCATTTTATTTTGAGATTTGAGATTTGAGATTTGAGGTGAAAACAAGAGAAAACAGAATCAGTCACACTTGGCAATTGTAATGCAATCCATCTTCATTCTTCCCCTTGATTCTAGAAATAAAATCATGAATCAAGAAGAATCAAGAATCAAGTCACATAAAGTTTGAGCTGAAAATTTTCTACGGGTTGAGAGTTGAGAAATGAGAAAAGCTGTGGGATTTTTATCATCCTTTGATATCTAAGCTCAAATATCAAATGTCCAATATCAAACATCCAGCTGTGTGTTTTAATCAAAGGTAATTAATAGGAAACTCAATGACTTGAAAACCATTTAAATATCCTGAACACCCAAACTTGAAGATTGAATATTGAATATCAAACTGCAAACTACCAAGTTTGTAATCTTTGAATCCCACTTTCATTTCCGTTTTACTCAAGACTCGAGATTAGAATTAAGAAACTAGAAACTAGATTGTCTGTCGCCGGTGGGAAATTTGGAAAAAAGCGGAAATCTTGTGGAAACTGCGGAAATTATGATTGATTGTTGGGAACGTTTAATGTGTCTAATAATTTAATAATAATTACTTGGTTGTAATCTATCTGCCCTGCTCAATCTAGAGTCTAAAGTCCAGAATGCAGAACCTAAAATCTAAAATCCGGATACACATGCTGTTGACATGGAGGAAGAAAAAGAACAAGTGTGCGGTCTGCTATCTCCGACACAAGTTTTCCCATTAGCCTCAGCATTACCTTCCTCATTCTACGTTCTACTTTCTACACAGATTAATCTACCCGCATGATTTCACAAACACAAACACAGACACAGACACACAAGGAGTGAGATCACTCACTAATTACACTCCCGAATTTCATTTCATTCCGATTCCGATTCCGATTCCGATTTTCAACACATTTGGATTTCCTTTGGTTTTTTTATGTAAAAAACATTCTCAAACGGAAATCCAAACCCAAAGTTTTCTTGTTCCTGTGCAAAATTGACAATTGACAATTGACAGGATTTCAAAATAATACGGGTTTTTACTGTGGATTCTAGATTCTAGATGTGGTTCTTCTTTTTAAAACATTTCCTATTTAAATTTGCACTTGAATTAGAATTACAATTTTTTTTTAAATTTTGTTTAGTGCTAAGGATTTGGAGTTTGGATTTAGAACTAAAAGTTGAGAATAAAAATCAATGCGGAGTAAATGCAATTTACCTTCTCCGAATGATCAGCATCTATCATAATTTATTTTCTACTGATATTTCTCCACACTTTCCCCTTTTTCCATCCCCATCCAAATGCAAATTCAAATCCATGTACATAAATAAAATATTCAAGATTCAAGATTCCAGAGATGAAGAATTGAATTGAAAATACAGAACGGGAATTGCGATCAAGATGGAAATCGAGATGGAGAGAACAGAGAACATTTTACGATTAAAATTCGTGGGGCTGAGGTTGAATTTTTTGGTCTTGTCTCTTGTATTCTTCTGCTGGTGCTTCTTTTGCGTAAAATATGAATGCAAATAAAAGAGTAGACTGTAGAATGTAGAATGTAGAATGTAGGCTTGAGGCTGTAGGGAGTAGGAATTTCCCATATAAATTTAAGAATAATATATTAGGAAGCTTAGGAAAGCAGCTCGACTTTGGCGCTCCTATAGTTTATTCACACATACAGATAGATACATTTGTAGACACAGTTACAATAGACGTAGATGTATAGATGTAGATTGTAGATGTACGCCAGAATTCAGAATCCAAAATACATGGAAGAGAAAGAAAAAGTAAGGAGTGAAGAAAGTAACTGTGCATTGTGCATAGAGGTAATAAGACAGAGAGAGAGTCTTTAGAATGTAGAATGTAGAATGTAGAATGTAGACTCACGCCAAAGCTGAACTGAGCTGAGCTGAGCTGAGCTGAGCTGCCGACAGCGAGAAAGACAAGAGAAATGTCTTCCCTTTGCCGTGGTTTCATATAAAATAACTGTTTAATCGATTAGACGAAAAGAAGGAACGAGAAGGCGAAGGAGACTGAGGACGAAGAACTCGGTTCAGAATATACCAAATACCAAATGCTATACATACTATACACTGTACACACATGGAACATGGAAGAGAAAAGAGACGGAGAAGAAGCATCTACAATCTACAAGAACCAGGATAAATAAGAAGAAGAACAAGAAGAAGTTGGTCGAGTAAGAACGAGTGAGCGAGTGAGCGAGCGACGCCGGCTGAAATAGTCTACAGTCTACACTTTTATATCTCTGTCTGTGTGTACCTAACATTTCCACTTTCTTTATCAAGTCCCGAGTCTTTTTGTGTATTAGCCACATTCACATTCACGTTCAATGCTCCTTCTCTTGTGTTTTGTGTATTGTCTAACTCTCTCTCTCTCTCTCTGTCTATCTGTATCTTCCTTTGCTTTGTCTTGTCGTTTCTTCTGTTTCCGTCCTCTATTCTCCAGTCTCCATTCTCACGTCTAGAGTCTAGAGTCTAGAGTCTAGAGTCTGAATTCTTGAGCGTAAGAATAGAACTGGAAATGAATCTTCACTTCTTTTTTCTCCATTCAAACAATACACAATAATATACAATAGACAATCCACAATGCCGTTTGTAAAGCTCTGGAAATTCTCAAAATTCTAGAGTTCTCAAATTCAGAGTTCAGAATTCTGGATTTGGATTTTGGAATGACAGTACTAACAAATGTGTGAAGAGTGGAATTTCTCACTTGACAAGGAAAAATAAGGATGGAGCGCCGTCCACTTGCTTCGTATTATACAGGTACAATTTACGGTTATAAATTAGTCATTGTTTCATATTTCGTATGTCGAATTACCGCAATTTTCGTAGTATATTATGTGGAATTGTGTAGGCACATTTGTATCACATCTAAGTGCTATTTGATATTTGATATTTAATATTTTATGCCCCACAAAATCCCAAATTCTAAATTCCAAAAACGTATGTGTCAATTTTCTCGACAATTTTTTGTGTAATATTTAATATCGCATCCAACAGTTTTCATTGTTCATTGTTCATAAAAGGGGGGAAACTTTATTTCATCTACAATTTTAGACTGTCTCAAGTCTTTGACTCGGTATACGAGATTCTAGATTCAAGATTCTAGATTCGAGACTGGAAAGAGATGAAATGAGATGAGTCCACACCTTTTACGTCTTTTACATTGTACGCTAGAAAATTCATATGAGCAGACAAATTACATTCATTTTCCTCCATTCATCATTCCTCAATCCATGTGAATAAGTGAGAAGAATGCACACAATAGCCCTTCTATCTTCTATATTGTACACTGGATTTCAATGGATAATGCATGTCTTACTTCAAATGGAACACAGTGTACAGCTATAGTGCATTTTGCATTGTATCCCTTCAGAACAACTTGTTTGCTGTGTGAACTGGAAACATGAGAGAAAAATGCAATGCAAAATGCAATGCAAGAAATGAGAATGTCAAATGTCAAATCAATATTCATCTCTGAGAGAATATTGTCATCAGTAGTCACAGTTTTTCCTGAGCAAACTACTTGTAATCCTTGTTGATTGATTTATTCACAATTGACAATTCACAGTGGAGATGCTTTAGTTTTCATTTTCCAAGCTTCAATCAGTGGGATTTGTTATTTATTTAAACATTTTATTTACTATGGTGGATAATCAGTAATCAATAGTTTTGTATCTACAATCTAGAATCTAGAATCTACATCCAGAATATGATAATAATTTATTATTGATATTGATATTGATATAAATCTTGTCATTTGTTATTTGTCATTTGTCTAGAACTCTCATCAAATTGATAATTTGTCCACATTCCACATCATCTTTTTATGATACAACTTGGAAGCATGTTCAGTGTTCAAGTTCATGTTTATTGTTCTTGTGGTTGTGGTTGTGGAAAGAGAAAAAACTGCTTTGTTTATCATTTGAGCCCAGATTCAAGATTCAAGATTCAAGATTCAATACAAAGTACAAAAAATACATGGTAAAAATGCACATCATGTAATTATATCGTATAAAAGTACAGCTTGTGTTTTCTCTGACTGGTTTTTGGATTGAAATGAAAGATTAGACGTAGAACGTGGAACGTGGACGTAGGCGTGACATGCAGAATGAACAACGAACAGTGAACAAGCTGCATAAACACTAAACACACAACATACGAGTACGAATAACTAGCAACTTGTACACTGTAAAACACAAGACGAAAAGAATGTTGTCCTTCGTTTCGTGAAGCGTGCGCCATCTACCTCAATTTTGTCCAACTACTACAACTCCATCTCAAACTTGTTTAAGCATTGAGGATTGAGGATAAGCGTGAAATGAGAGAGAACTAAGAAAAAACCGTTGATTGTTTCTCCTTTTGAATTTTTATGTGGAATTTTTATGTGTCCTTTGGATTTCTTGTGCTTGTGAATTGTGAATCTGTTGAATAATCCCTTTTTTGCTCCATCTTCAAGTATTCAATATTCAATAATCAATAATCAATACTCAATGCTCAATCCAATCATTTACTCTTGTTTTTATTGGAAAAATAGCCAGAGATTTCCATTTTTTAAACCAATCTACACATCTATTTTTAAACAAATTTGGAAAAACTTGGTTTTTGATTTAGATTTCATTGTTCGGCAATACCATTTATATTTTTCTGCTGGTTCTCTATTTTCTAAATAAAATCAGGTGAGGTGTTGCTTCAACATGCAAACTTCAATTCAGTTTAGATTAGATAGCTAAAGTCTAGACTCTAGAGTGTAGATTCTATATTCTAGATTGTAGAGTCTAGAGAAAATTCACGACTGTCTGATTAAAGGCAGGTATAGATGAGAGCTGAGAGCTGAGGAAATTAAAGAAAAATATGTGCTCACAGCTCATAGTTCATCGTCATATCAATTCATTTCCATTTATGCTTAGAGCTTAGAGCTTAGAGTTTAGAGTTTCGGATTCCTGAGCAATTTATGCAACACGAGAACAGAGTGTAGAGTGTAGAGTTTGTGGAGTATGACGGATGAAATGTATCTATCTCATTTTTCCTTTATTCTTTCTCCATCCTCGTTAATTCCCTCAGGCCTCCGAATTCCAAATTCTGAATTCTAATGTGTGTATAATGAGGAATGAGTAAAAAGGAGAAAGTAAAGTAAAGAAAGTTGGTAATAAGAAAAGAAAAACGATGAAGGAGAATAAAGTAACTGAAAAGCTGAAAGAGAGAGAAGAGGGAGTATATAAAAATGGTGTATTACAACAACTAAGAACTAAGAGCCGCGTTGCATATTCCATATTCCATGCTCCATACTTCCATACTTCCATACGCACTACGCATCTGTAACCGAAGCCTCATCATCAATCATCATCAAGAAAATGAACTTGTGTCTTCTCCCTCGCTCCTTTTCATATTCTCTCCATGGATTTGGATTCCATACGCGTTTCTTTTGGGCTCCAGCACCAGCTCAACAGACTTTCATGGACTATCGTTGCAAAGAAACTGGAACCGAAAGCCGAAGCCGAAAACGGAACTACAAGCAAACGTCTTCCTCGTTGCTCTGTTTCCATCTTATTTCATTGGGAATTTGGAATTTGGGAAATCGTAAACTGGGAAACGTTAACAATTCACGTAGACTGCATAACTAACTTTTCCAGTACTTTTCTATATAATACGTGTGTGGTGTGTTGTGTGTTGTACGTTGTATAACCATCATCAATATCATCATCGTTGTCATCACGACTGTGGAATGTAGAATGTAGAATAGGATGTATTTGTATTTTGTATGTATCTGTCTATCCAAGTCTACGGATCTACGAATCTACAGTGAAAGCAACAGCATCCTTATCCTTATGACACTGTAATATTTTATCCATGTATATTTTTTGAAATTCCCTCTAATCTTAAATAACCCACAACCGATATCCGATATCCGACAACGACTGTCGACTGTCAACGCTTGTCTCGTAACTGTGTAGTGTACAGTGTACAGTGTACAGTGTACAGTGTACAGTGTACAGGAGATGAAGATTCAAAAAGATCCCTGATAAGAATTGTGTTCTTTTGGTGTTAAATTGATGAGAGGACATTAACAAAATACAAAATGCTATGGGGCCAAACAATCTGCTTAGAAGATTTGAAATGAGAGGGAAAATGAAAAGATTGAGGCAGAGCTGAGTTGAGATGAGACGAGATGAGACTTGCTTTACATAATGAATACTGAATACAGAAAAGTTACCATTTGTCATACTGTGTATAATGCATAGGTAGATTGTAGATTGGATTGGTGTTCAACCACCAATATTTGATCTCTGCTTCTGTTCCTGCTCTATACTTAATACTCAATACTCAATCCCATGGATTAAATTTGCATTTTACTGGAGAATCTCAAGTCGGCCACACTGACTAGTGATCACTGATCGCTGATCACCATGTTTCTTAATGTTTTGAATTTTGAATTTTGAGTTCCCCAGAATAAAAAAATTCTCTCTGATTTCTTGTCCGCTCAACACTCAACTCTCAAGGCTCAAGGCTCAACTCATGCCATGGAACAAGGTTATAAAGTCAGTCGTAATTGCAATCATAAATTTTTATTAGTGGCTCAAAACTTGAGACTTGAGACTTGAGATTCAGGACAAGAGCTCAACATGAGAGTATAAAGTACAGATAATGGTGGACGATGTCAAATTGCCGTGATCAAACTTGGTGCAGCTGACGTGTGATTTGTGACTTGGGGCTTGCGAGTTGAATTCATAGATAATTATCTGCACGTTTGATTTGATCAGACACAACGTCAAACGTGCTTTCACTTTCTTCCAGTCAACTTCTCATTTCTGAAGAAATGGAACAGGAAAAGCTTTAATTTCCGAGTTTCCCTAGTTGAAAAAATTTCCTGTTTCCCGCAAGTTAAACCTAACACTGGCCCTTTCAGAAAATGAAGTAACGGATGTAAAATTTTCAGAGTTTTTAATTGTATAATAAATTTACATTTTGCCAACATCTTTTTAATTTCATTTCGACAGTCTTCTAAATTTAAAAAATCTAAGACCATCAAGAGTCATTGTATTTTTTACTGGACATTTCAGAAAATTCATCGATAATAAACCGCTCACCACTAATTTAACCGCCTAACGTTAAATTAGCCGCCAACCGTTAAATAAACCCCAAAAAACTGACAGAGTGAAAACCATTGCATAAATGTGCATGCGGCCGTTGGATTTATTTAGCGGTTTCCAGTGTGTACAATATACATCCAAGAATATGGATTTTTATCCACAAAACTCACATACAGTTGAAATAACGTTCTTAAAATTTTTATTCACAACTGCAACCTTGCTAAGACAGTTAAAACTCCGGTATAAAACATTATTGGCGAATTATGTTTTGCCGATCCAACACTATAAAGTACACAATCAATAAGAGTATATAAATCATAATGACTATAAAATGTTAATTTGCAATTTGCGGTGCTCCATTTTCCATTTTAGCTTCTGTTCAGTTCTTTTTCATGTTCCTTATAAACGTTATTATAAATCAGTGCAACGTGGATTTTAAATATTCAGATTTACATTTTGTTAATGTTCTTGCTCCAGTTTTCCGGGAGAAATGCATCTGTCCATAAAGTTCATCATTGAACCTTGAATGTTGCATAAAATTTTTCATGCAGTTTGACAGTAACACCTGTGTTTTCTAATTTTTTTTAGAATTTCTAATTGCACACAGACACAAAACAATGTACCACACGTTTAAAAAGTCTACTTTGTTCAGGTGCATACAGAGATAACTCTGGTATAAATATGGAGGATTTCAGGTGAATTTTTATCATTCATCTCTCACAACTACAACTTCATTGTCTTTCTCAGTCCAAAATAAAATTCCTTTCTTTCCCCCTTTTTACACTCAAATTCATTTTGAAATCCAACTTTCAAGTCACTCTCTTTCTCCGTCATCATCATGCTGCTCTTGTCAAGCTCCAGTTCAACTTTCTCCGTTGCCTTTTTGTTGGCCCTGCTCGTCGCTAATCAATTGGTTAAATATCAATTAAATATACATGCAAAAATCTCTTTCCATTAAATACTCGTGTCTTCTTTGTTGTTTTTTATTGTTAAAATTCCAACTTTCAATTATTTGATGGTTTTATTCTGAAGTCTCAAAGACCAAAAGGCTTTTCCCTTAGAAAAATGTATTTTTACAGGAAACACAATCATTTAATTTATTTACCTTTTCTCCTTTTTTCAGGTGGATGCTCGTGGATTTGCCGTGAAATCCGAACTAGGATCTGGAACGGAAGTCGATGCTGAAACCAAGGAAGGCATAGTTTGGACAGATGGCCCCATGTCAATGGCCATGTCAATCAACTTCAACGAAGGAATTGAAAGCACTCCGGTAGTTGGTGGAGAAGAAAAAGCAGTAGGGAAATGTATGAATGGCCCATGGCTGCCTTTTCCTGAGGACTTCATTAAAAAATGTGTGGAGTTTGGAGAACGTGAAGGATGCAAAGTAAGCCTGGACTGCAAAAACGATGGCAACTGCACATGTTGCTGTAAAGAATGATGAAGTCACTTTTCCAATATTTAGAAATTTCAAAAATGCATTTTGCAAATGGAGTTTCTTACGTCATCACAATGTGTTTCCTTTTAATTGAAAAACATTAAAAAAAGTAAAATACATCAACTTTATCAAACCATTCTTCATTCACAAAGACAAATTGAAATTTCTTTGTTGAATTAAAAACCAAAAGATTATATAATTTTGAAAAAATGATTCTTCAATTTTTCCAATTTCATTTTCATTTTTTTCGCCATGGTGTTGTTATATTTGTGCTCTTTATTCACTCTTTATTTCAAATCAAATCAAACCATATTGCTACACTCGTAAGTCGTGATCTTTTTGAAGCATAGTTGATGATGCATGATGTTTTTAAAATCACAGAAAGTATTTTTTCTTCTTCGATAAGTTCTAAAACTCGTCGGAGTTTAGTCATACATGTATAATGGTGCATTTTTTCCTGTAATCGAGTTTACCTCATCACTCATCACACATTAGCTCATTTTCCATCATCAGTGTATTAAAAATTTCTACATTGTTCTTTGGAAAATTCTAAAACATTTTCTTTCCAAATTTTATGCTGTGAATTCTCATATTTTATGCCGCACTTTGGCTTTGTATTTTTAAATATTTAATTTTCAACAGAATCAGTTGAAGCTTCTAAACTTTTCTATTTTGTATTTTTTACATCATGTGACACATCTCATAATATATTATTATAATATGCATCATGAATCATGATTGATGAACAAAGGATGAAAAAAGTTTTAAAATAGGTAGTCAAAAATACAAAATGTGAAAAAGCTGAAATGAGAACGTGTTTTTATTGGACATGTAAATAACTTTGTCCAATTTGGATATATTTTGAACTTGAACGCTTTTGGCATTGGTGTGAACATTGTACCTTCAGTTTGTGGCTTACCCGAGTCATTAAATCAATATTCTGAATATTATGAAAATGGTGGAAAATATTGAGTGGTGAGCTCTTGCCGATTCGTCTTACGTCAAAAAGTCCAGCACAGTCCTTCTCGTTTATTGTATTTCTGTTTTCTGCTCATGTATTCAGAATGGAATTAATTCAGTCATGGATTAGTCGTAAATTCCCTGTTTCTGATGAGCTTGTGCATCGTGTATAGTGTATCCAGTCACGGGAATGTAAGTGTGTGAGTTGAATAGTTTAATTTATTCATGATTTAATTTACTGTGTGTGGTATCTTTGGAATAAATGTAGAAAACGCGTAATGGGTTTCAGTAAAAGCTAGAAAATATCACTTAACTAAAACAGTTATGGTGCTCTTTGTGTCCAATTGGAAGTTACATATGTGTCTTTGCCGTTCCGTTTATATGGTATGATATGATATAATTAATACGACACGAGTTGTTGAGTTGGACGCGCCGAACGAAAAACCGTAATTCTTAATTCTGCAAACAGTTGCCCACTGTAGTTTTGGCTAACCCATCATCCATCATAAATTGGTGACTCCATTTTTCTCATTGATTCCTTCCTCGCAGTTTTTGAATCGCTTTTAACTTGTGAAATTAACATTGAAAATGCCTCAATTTTACAACTTAAGCATCGCCTTTTCCACCATCAATATGATGTGCACATTAAAACTGCTCCCTTTCAAGTTTGATCCAGCTAGTGGAAAACTGGAGGTGGAAAATTCAAAATGGTGTTGGGGGATTTCAAGAGTGTGGCAATTTCTCTACCTGCTTCGTTCGGTTCATTTGACGACAGCTTTAGTTTTTTCGAGTTTTTCCGCTGGAGGTTGAAATGTGGAGGAAACGACGATTTCCATCCTGGCTTGTGTAACCTATTGTGCCGTCTCATTTATGAGCTTTGTTATAGCGGATTGCTGGGCGGAAAACCTCGTCATCCTCTGGAATTTCTCGTACAAATTTTTGGCGGGTGAGAAAAAATATTGGTTATTGGTATTTTAATTATTTTCTGTTTGGTGGAAATTTTAAATGTACTGTAAAAAATTCTGTACGCAATTTTCATAGGAAAACAGATGAAAAACAAAGAGACGCACAGACGGATTACTTTCGAAGAAATTTTTCTTCATTATGCTCCGATTCTTGTCTACTCATGCTTGTCAGCCTTTCCCTTTGTTTACATAGCGACGCCCAAAAATAAAATTATTTTCCTTAGATTGATGGAACTGCTGTCTGGAAAGAAGGAGACGAGCTCAGTCGCCTACGCCATCTGCCTGATTGTGGACATGATTTCTCACTTTTACTTTCTATCCTTCATAATATTTCTGTGCTACATAGTTCTCGGCAATTTGATGTCCGCCAAGGAAAGATTAGGGATGGAGATCAAAAATTTGAGGTGAGTTTTCCAGTAACTGAAGAATATCTGTATTTCTTTCTTCCGCTACACCTTTAACTGACAACAATGTTAGCCTTTTATTATTATTATGTTGTATGCACATGAAGGTGGGCAGCTAGAGAAGACGAGCACCATCTGTTGATCAACTCCTGTAACACCATTCAAAAAATCTACCTTCAGATTTCCCTATTCAACATTTCCATGTCAACCATTGTCTGCACATTCAAGATTGGTGCCCTGACAATCGCCATCTTTAGTGGTTTTCCCTTCCTCCGATTACTTGCAAAAGTTTCTCCCCTGGCCGTTGTTTCCCTTTCTCTTTTTGTCAATTCCATAATCGATTTCAGCGTAATATTTAATCATGCTTACCAAGTCACTGAAAACGTGAATATTCTCAAACAAATCATCCAAATTCGTACACAACTTGAATTTCCGAACAAAAACTGCAAAGACAAACTGGAATTTTACCCAAACAAAACTGGGTGAGATATCGTGAATGGATCAAGAAAAAGGAGTTGAATCGAAGGGATCCCTCGACTTTGGATAAAAAGCGGCCAAGTTGCAAAATTTGAAAGAAACTTTATATTTGAATTCATTAGTTTTGTAGTTCAGAAAATTGTTGACCTTCTACTGACAAGTTAAATTGTAAATGCAATTTAAACAACTACAACTACTTTTTGCTTGGATAAATTGAAGGAAAATAACAGGAACATTTACTATTTACTGCCTAGTTTAAAAAATCTTTTTATTTACATGTAACTTGGACATATAATTTCCTGTTGCCGGAAAAAATAGTATAACTAAAAATATTTAACAATAAATATTACAAAAAATACAGTAATAATAATAATAATTAAATAATATTGTTTTTAAAAATCATGCTTGCGTATTCGTAAGTGATGCAGAACTATGTTTTGAAATGTGCAGGTAGTCTCTGTAAATTTACAAATTCGTTTTATTTTTTTGTTGCTCTATCAATGACGTGACTGTAAAATTAGACCTGCTGGTCTTTCAAATCCATTAATAAATAGACATACTTTTATCGAAGACTGTCAGCTGAACCAAAAAACCGAGCTATCAAATTTCTTCAATATTCAATTTGTTCCTAACGTACAAATTTTTGTTTGTATGATGTGAATAAATTTTTTAACCTTGCATACTTAAGATTGCGTAAAGAGTTCTTAGACTGTGGCGTATGGGTGCGTCGAAAGATGGCGTTGTCCTCGGAAATTTAAACTGTAAACTTTATACCCTAGGTTTCATACTCTGCATAAATTTGAGAGAGAGAGAGAAAACTTTATTCAGTCACTTCTATATTGTAAACTCTAAACCTATTAATAATATTAGCTAAAAACCCTACGTTAAACAATGCAGCAAGTGCATATCTTAATTATGAATTAGTAATTAATAATTGAACGATCCCCAGCAAAATCCACGGTTCTCGTATTTGAGCTCTCATATAAATAACATGTAAATACCACGGAAACAAAAAGCGAGATACGTCGATTTTCCTATACATTAAAAGAATAAAACTGGGAAGTCACTAAGAAATCACGCACACAAATTGTTTTACATTTTACAGTAATTTAAAAAAGGCCACTGTATCGAAAATCGAAAATCAATTTTTTTTTCCCGAATAAAACAACATTCTCACCAATTCAGTTCAACATCAAACAAAATCACAATTAAAAGGGGTAAAAATATTAAAAAAAAGCACTTCAACTAAAGAACAAACCCTTGGGAAAGATAGCTAAACTAGATGTTCAACGATCGGCTGGCTGATGTTGATGCTGATCAACAACCTATCACGGTTCTTCAGGTTAGTAAAAAAATTTACATGTAATTGGACGAACAGCCACGTTTCTAGAAAAAATATCATAGTGACAAAACGAGACACGCGGATAAACATGGGGATTGTCCAATTGTTGAACCTTTTCTACCTCATAAAAATAATAATAATAACAATTTGATTACATTAGATTCTAGTCTAAAAACTGGACAAATTAAATTGTAAGCATAAGAAAAAAATAAAGCATGAGCTTTGGTTTTCTGTTTTGGTTTTTGTTTTTTCGTAAACATTATATTCTTAACATAGTACAAAGACACAACTGGACTTCCTAAACTAAACTAAATGCAGTTTGATAATTCATAAACAGAGAACGTTCCCTAGTTCTGGTTCTCGTTTGATATTCAAAAAGTGAAATAGTCTATGTCGCTTGATAGTTATGTACTGACTCATTGAGAACATTATTTTATTTCTCACAATTGAATTCGAAACAACTAGATCTACAATTGTGGTAGCGCTGGCGGCGGCGGCGGTAAATTTAAATTCATTCTTAGCAGTTTCCATGCTGAAATTAAAATCGAATCGAGTAGGAGGAAAATTTTCAGGACACGTACAAGAAAGTTGTTGTTGTTGTTGTTTTTGTTGTTTTTGTTGTTCATAGTAATTTTGGTCAGCAATCCATAGTGGGTCGAATCCAGGCAAAGACTGGTTTAGGTTGAAAAAAAATCCTAGAAGCCCCAATCCTGGCACCGCTCTAGTACTGCTTCCATCTTGAGTACTTCTTTTCGGACACATATTCGAAGTTTGATCGAGTCACAGCGCAAATCTTCAGCACAGTCCAAAAGAATACTGTCCTTAACAATACTACTCACTTTTGGTTTCTCCGCCAATTGGGTTTCTAGAAAGAGGACATAACAAGGCTGACTACAGATTTGCAGCTTTGCGTAAGTAAAATTTTTAAATTTTGACGTAAATTCTATACATAATAATATGAAATTAATCGTAATTTACCGTAACATTTCTTAACTTGAAGGTCACACTTGGTAAATTTGATTTCGGACGTTTTCTTTTTCTTAGAATCTTCCCCATAGACCTCCTTTAGCCTGGGTTTGTTGTTGGGTTCGGGAAGATTCAATTTTTTGTTTTTGTAAAAATTTTCTTGTTTGGGCTTACGAGTCGGTTCAACTTGTTTTGGCTTAGAGTTATTAGTGTTGTTATCGTTTTGGTTATCGTTATCGTTTTTCTGAGCGCTCCTGTTACGACCGCATTCGACAAGAATCAGTAAAAAACCAACTAGTAGATATAATGTCTTGAAGAAGTTCATATTTCAAGACCACTTGACACAATATCGTAGATGACTCCACACACATATTAGTGCTAACACCATCCTCTTTTTTCACACTCAACTCATACACACAAACACCTCTGATGAAACTATTTATTTATTTGTTTATTTCTTTAGTTTTCAGAGTAAATCACACATTTATGATGCTTAAGTATTAAGTAGTTGAAGGAGGCGGAGGGTCGGATAGGCCAAAAATCCACAAAATCCGAATTTCGGTTATCCACGACATGGATAACCGATTATAGATTATTATGGTTCGCCAATATGGCGGACCATGCATCAAATCCAAACTCCCATGGATTTAGAGATGTTGGATGTGTGCACATGCAGAAGCACTTTATTTCTTCTCAATTGACCACTTGATATCAATTATCAATATGTATGTATTGGTGTGTACAGTGTACAGTGTACAATGCACACTGTCAATGATGTACAAGTAAAGTAATAATAATAATAATAATGCTTTTTAATCGACTTGATTGGGGTAAATTATGCTAATTTTTGGAGCTTTTTTTTTACATGCGCAGCTACACTTGTTCAAATATTTGTATCTTTATTGTTGTACATGTATGATGCATGAGTCCTTTGTCTCTCTCTCTCTCTCTCCTTCTTTGGATATGCTTCTTTTACGATTTCAATTCAAATGGACGGAGCCCCATTAAAAAATTTATGAAAGACAAAAGATACTCAACCTTGATTAATGAATAATAATTCTCAGTTGCTTGTCATAACTTTAACCAGTCATACATTTCACACTATTTTTCTCTGTCCAATTCTCTCTCTTGAGCCTAATTTTGTTATTAAATACTGGATGCAATCCCGTGTTTTTCTAATAGTTTGTTCCCATGTACATGCTACATAATATACACATGTTTTCATCACTCATCTCCAATCTCCAACCTCCGACGTTTTTCAAATGTATCCCGTATTCTTAATTTCGTAATAAAGGTTGACATTTGTCATAGATATTTTTAAGAATTCCAATATGACCACAAATACTTAATTCATTGTCTTGTTCTTGT
Organism: Sminthurinus aureus; assembly: GCA_034698265.1. Lineage (NCBI taxonomy): Eukaryota > Metazoa > Arthropoda > Collembola > Symphypleona > Katiannidae > Sminthurinus > Sminthurinus aureus. Next base: position 25,227 of record JAQGBH010001972.1, read on the forward strand.
TTAAAATACATCGGAGCAGTGGCTATTCAAACGTTGGGTTTAGTTTTTAATAGTCTATTTACTTGGTCAATAAAAACAAATTGTGCATATGGTCATTAAATTGGTTCGAGTGGAGGAAACGAATTGGGAATTGAACGTCACTCCCTCGTGCTCTTTTTATCAGTTTTCATCCAAGGAGCAAACCAATGGGGAACAAACTTTCAGCTTCTGCATTCTGGAGAAACCGGAACCGGAGAACACGCTGCCTTTCTTTTGTTTTAATAAATACCTCAAGGGCTTCCAGTTTCAAAACAAAAATAAACGACTTTTCAGAATTATTTTCTTTGGTTTGTAGTTTGTAATCTAAAATAACATAAAATATCCGGAAACGTAAACATTTTTTTCAATTGATTGTTAATTTTTAAATAGAAAATGGTACGTTCAAAATTCAAAATCAGCGCCAACTCGAAAAACTTAGCAGTTATGCAGTTATTAAAAGGAACGGTTTTGTCGATCTTCGATCCATCAGAAATCAGAAATGTGGAACATGCTGAAAAAAGCTACAACGCAAATTTTGGCTCCTCCCAGAGATTTGTCATTTTTTTTACTATCTGATAACTACCAAGTGCCAGAAAAAATGACTTTGTAGTTCCAATTATATACGTCATATACGTCTAATTCTAATTAGTGTTATATTTCTCAGTCTGCCTCAAGAATCAAGAATGTACAGCATAAGTGTTGCAAGTAACATTTTTACACTTTGTACATTACTATTTGAACATGACCTGTTAAATTTAATTTGCTTGTTAATTCTTAGTCCTGTTAGCAGGCATGAGCCATTTGAATTTCAATTAGTAATTATAATTTCAAGTTATTATTAGCCTGGGCTGTCTCGTCTTTCACTCTATTCTAATCCAATCAAATGTGAGTTGTGGTTGTCAAAAAAGCTATGTGCTATGTATTTAAATACTTTGCCCTTTTTTCTTCCCGTCTGTATCTAGTATTTAGTATCTAGTATGTAATAAATCTTTGTACATAGTGAAGTTTAATTTGTGTTTTGATTTTTGAGGACGTTCAATCCTTCAAAAAAAGTTCCAAGCACTCTATAAGCACCAGCATCGAGTCAACAAGCATCAAGCCAAGCAGGCAATTAAATTGTCTAATGCACAAGGCACAACTCCTGGGCAATGAGCCAGTACATTCTTCCTTTCAACAACTTTTCACCATAATCTACGTGTCACTGAGAACACAGATTTAAACAGCATTTCCGGGTGTGTACATCGTTCATCCTTTCAAATAATTCCAAATTGTATAATGCCAGTTGAATGTAATATGTATTTGATATTAAAAATGGATAGTAAGACTTTGTTATTTGATATTTTGCAGCATTTCTTGTGTAATTTAATTTTTGTAAACACTACATATACTACACATTACATGCAGTTACAATAACTGGAAATTGGAAAACTCCGTTTCAGTTTACTCTTCTTTTCATTTTCAATTTTCAAGCGAATGGAAAGAGATTTTTTTTTTTATTCCTTTTCCTTCATTATTGTCTTCATATTTGTTATACAAATCAGTTCAAAATTTATTTTTAGCACATTTAGACATTCAAAGGTCAATCATACCAAACAAAACAAAGGAACACACACATTCACACTGTTTAAAACTACCAGGATAAAATTTTTACAAACTTTAATTGAAATTGAAGTGCCTCGTAGAAATACCATGCATCTTATGTTGCCATAGCAACATAACATGTGAGGTGTGGGGTCTTTTTCCACGAAGCAATTCAATTCACAAAGACATTTTCACACTTTTCATTTTTCATACCTTTTCTATGGCTATCGTTTTTAAATAAAATAATATTTTATAATAATAATATGGCGTCTTTTTCATTTTTTTGCATTAAACGTTTGTTTCTTAACAAAATAATATTATTATTAATTATTAATAAAGTTCTAGCATAAATATTGTTATATATTCTTGGCTATTTCAGATTATAGACAAATAACAAATAACTATTGGTAAAATAATAATGATAAAAATAATATATAATAACAGCTTTAATAGTATTATTGTTATTACAATATTGTCGTTGTTTCATCGGTATCAGTATTTTATGATTATCTTTAGAGTTAAAGGTTAAAGGTAAAAAAGGTACATTGGCGTTTTTGGTAGCCTACTATAATCTTTTTATTAATAAAGTCCAATATAAGATTATTATTGGTAAACGTGATAAATAGTGATGACAAGTTTGTTTTTTTTATTCAAATAGCAAAAGAATACTCCTTTTTACGATGCGAAGCAGAGTATTGTAATCGTCGTGTCCGTCCGTCCGTCCGTCCGTCCGTCCGTCCGTGGACATCGGGGTAATGTGAGACAACAAGTTGGCGCCATCTAGCGGGAGAGTTTTA
>JAQGBH010001973.1:0-27620 GCA_034698265.1 Sminthurinus aureus
TAAATCGGAGGGGGAGGGGCTAGGGGACTTTTCGTACATATGTGTCCAGAATGCCTTCTAGAGTATATAATTCATGTCAAAAAAATATGAAAATATCGTGTTGTTTTTTTCAGTGAATTTTTAATTGTGGTTAGGGACTAGGATTTCAATTAAATTTCAAAATGAGGGGTGTAACAAGATTAAAAATTCAAGATTTTCTGAAAATTTCATCATCAGCACCATCAAAATTCCTCTATTCAACAACTGTTTCAAGAAGAGAAGTTGACGGTGATAAACCAAAACAAGAACGATCATTTGATGATGATGAATTTAGAACTTTAGAATTATACAAAAAAAACGTTCGTCAGATCCGAAAAAGACGAGAGAGAAAGGAAGTACCACCCCCTAGGTAATCAATCAGTAAAATTGGGATATATTTTATAAATAATGAATTACCTCTTCTAGTTTTAATATGGGCAGTTTAAATAATGAACACTTTGAAAATAATGTCTTTTCATTTGTTTGTATTTTGTATTGCAGATTTAAGAAAATGTCTGTGACACAAGATTGGCCTTCGGTAAATATAATAATATTATACCTTGAATTGTCGTATTGAATACTGAAAACTTTGTACTATTTACCTACAATATAATTATTACAATCTACATTATTTATATTAATGTGTATATCTGGTTTTATGTCTGATTAAAGGTATGGCCAGTAGCAAGAACTTTTCATCCAGCTAGTGTTCCTCTTCCTATTCATCAAGGATACGTCCCTGCTAATAAGGCTGTTCCAAATAAATATGGAAATTTAGAACTTATGAAAATACCAAATTTTTTACATTTAACACCTCCAGCTATCCAACGACATTGTGAAGCATTAAAAAGTAAAATCACATATTATTCAACTCAGCTTACCTAAATTAAATAGAGTTATGCATTTTGTGTAAACGTAAACAGATACAATATTATTATGTGTAATGTGTTGTAAAAGATGGGAGATTTAATGCAAAAGTTACTAATGTTTTATGCTACTTTATGATTTTTTCTCGCCCTTAGAATATTGTACACCGTGGCCAGAAGGTCTTAAAACACAACAAGATATTCAAACTCATTTTCCTATGGAAGTAATGTCAAATGACTATTGTCATTCTAGTCCATCTATTAGAGATCCCAGAGCAAGAATCATTACCCTTCGTGTAAGCATAAATAAAATAATAAAATGATGCATGTTTCAAAAGTTATATTAACCATTAATGTTTCTAAGTTGTATTATGAATTGTACGCACATATTTTTACATTCCTGATTCCTTTTGTTTTATGTAGTTTAAACTGGCATTATTAAACTTGGATGAACATGCGAAAGACAAATTTTTACGATTAGTTGGAAGTCGATACAATTTAGAAACGGATATAGTGACTATTGTAACAGATTCTTGTCCTTTAAGGACTCAGAATTTTGATTTTGCCATGTACTTAGTTACTGCAATGTATCATGAATCACAGGTAAACAGCTTTTTTATACTGTATTTTGTACATAAATTATGCACGAATTACAATTGTATATGAAGTGGAATAATAATTATTCTTATTTTAAATATGCATTTAACTTTGTGTTTTCCTATCTGTGATGTGGTTTCCTAGAATGTTGAAGATTGGGAAAAAGAAAAAAGTGAAGCAGATATGGAAAAGTTCGTGTGGGAAAAGAGTGTTTCACGACAACATGTCTCAAAACTTGTGTCTGCTCTTTATGAAAATAAAAAGGTTCAAAAACCAAAATATTTGAGTGAAGTCAAACCAGAAGTCTTAAATCCGGATGAAATTGATGTTGTTGAACCAGTAAAGAACTATGGTGAAGCTGTCACTAAACTTCATAATCAAGGTAAATGAATAAATTACACTACTGGATGATGGATAGAGTCTATTTTAAAATATAGTGAAATGTAGTAAACAATGCTCAAAGATATACAAAAATTATGATGATTTTGAATTACAATGCAAAATTCTTAATTTCCATTTATTTTTAGGAGAAAGACCTGAAGATATTGTCGATTATGGAAAATCCGTTCGGGCTTTATTTAATCTACCACCTTCATCGTGAAACTAGTATGAATTGTAAATTTTCATAAACATTTTTATTATTATTACATAGGTACATATTGTCATTATCAGACCGTTTAGTTTGACAGAGCATTATATTCGTTGTTTTTTTTTAAAATAAATATATAGTATTTATTATTTATATATAGCAAAACAGAAAGCCTATTTACATGCAGACTTTATTTAGGTAACAGTAAAAATGTTAAAGGAACTCAGTTATTTTTTTTTTTTTTTTAAAAAATGCTGCCTGTTGTAGTTGATTTTTCCAAAAAAAAAAACTAATATTAAACGGTATAATATACGTAATAATATTATATTATCATATGTATTCAATAATGTATTGAAAAACAGTGTGGCACATTTACAAGAGCATAGAAGTAAAACAAAAAGTAATGATAATAAATAAAACCAAATTATCAAATAAAAGTAAACCCTTGAAAACTATAAAATATAGGAGTATCTTGTTAGAGTTTCTTCCTTTTCATTTGTTGCTTCAACAAGTACAATGAGCACCAGATATATAGTTTATGTTTATTTATATACAATATACATGACGGTAGTAGTTAGTTAGTTGTTTCTTTCTGGATTACATGTATAGTTCTTATGTACTACTACTACAAAGGGCACGCATGGATAAACTTTCATTAACCCGATAAGAATTGTGATAATGCAAATTTCGAAATCACAGACGATACATGTCCATAAACTTTTTGCTCGGCCGTGAGTTTTGCGTCTCTTAAAACAGTATCGCTACAATATTTATTAAATTTTAGGCATTGTTCTCCACCATTTTTATTAGCGTCTTCATTGATTTCAGGAGCTACGAGGGTTGTAATAGTCGTCCTAAACAACATGAGAAAAAAAGAGAGAACAGTGTTAAGAATTTTATCAAAGTTGTAATTTATAATGAGATATGAATATACACACTATGTATTATGTATGTAATACACAGTGTACGTATATCGTATATCAAGTTCTTGTAATGAATTGATGTAAAAACCAACTTACAACATAATATCAAAAATCCTAGACTTCAAAGTTCCTTGTGCTGGATCCCCTCCATCCCTTTGTTGAGCACTGACGTAATTACAAACAACTTTTTTAATACAAATATTTCTCTTCTTGGGTGCTAGGTAATAGAGAGATCCAACGTTTTTGAAGAAATTCGAAAAACTAGGTTCTCCCGTTTCACTTGTCGTTGTATCCTCTTTTATTTCCCTGTATAATGATAATGATAAATTTTAGAACAAGGAGTTATCAGGTTGAAATGTAATTAGATATAATATAATATACAAGTACAATCAGTATGGTTTTGTTTTGATCAATGTACCATACAAGACATGATGATTTACCTTGCTGTTCCTGCTCCGATTCCAATATCACTCAAATCTAATGGAATATTTATGTCAGAAGCATATAAAGATCTTCCGGATGCCATTGTCATCATTGAATTCGCTCTTAATAATTGTAATATGTTATTGATTAAAAATGCTCCTGTAGAAACATTTTTATTTCAAAGATTTCAGTTTATCTTGAATTTTGAATTTTAATTAAGTGTTTTTTTTTGTTCGTCATTTTGCTTTGATATTATGTTTGTTCTCATACAAAATTATAATAATGTAATATGTAAATTTACTCACCTAGAGCAAGGAGACTAATAATAGACACAGGATCCAAAGTGATTGCTCCATGTCCATGTCCATACCCCTTTCCTCCTCCTCCTCCTCCGCCATACGATGAATGGCCTCCTCCTCCCCCTCCATGTCCATAGCTGTTCGAATGTCCGTAACCAGGCTCACGAGATTCCGCAATGTGTAATGTAGATGCAGCGGGAATTGGTTCTTGTAGATTATTAGAATCTGTCGGTTTTTTCAACGAGTTTAACTTGTCAACTATTTGACCAAACTTTGATGATAAGGTTTGAGAAATACTACTAGCGCTATGTCCACAATTAATTACTGATATTATACAAAGCAATCCTATTGGAGAAACCAAAAAACTGATTGATTTCTTCATGACTTGTTGTTATTTTTCCTATTTGAGCTTTCTGTAACTTGTGTTTTCAGGATTTTTGAAGAAAAAAGTTTGACAGTGAATTTCGATTTTTTTGAAAAGTATAGACAAAAAATCAAGTAATCACTAATTCTACTACACTACTGATAATGCCTATTTCTAAAAGCATGTGCAAAATGTCCCTGAAACGCGATGTTGTTGATGTTGTGACTGAGAAGAACGAACACTAACTAAGAAATGCACCAAAGCATAAGACTGTTTTGATTGATAAACGTCTACGAGAACAGTTTCATGAATCTGGACGAAACTAAACAGAATGGTAGTGAGTATAGCGATAATAACATTTATGGCGAAAATCTCGTGTATTTTCTTAGTCTATGTGTTTATACTAATACTATAGTATACTATTGTTCATTTTATTATGTATGATTACACTACTTGTTCTTTACTATTTCAACTACGTATACATATGTCTTTGTACAAGAAATAAAAAGGGAATATGATGTACACATGTACGCTTTGTGTCTTTGGACTAAGAACTTGAAAAAAGTAGGTAGATTTCTTGTCTTATTCTACAACTGTCCTGGATTGGCGGAAACAAACAAAAGAGGAAGTTTTGTGATATGATCCGGAAATTTTTTTCCTATATAGGGAATGAGGTACTTGATTATGGATGTAGAAAAAAAAATGGTTTTGTATATAATATATACACTACATTTTACATCTTACAGCATGTTACATGAGTAAATACTCTTTTTACACACACACATACACAATGCACCCTATACCAATTCTCAATTCTTCTCCCTATTTTGCAGTTGTTGTTGGTTGTTGTCATTGTGTTTATTATTGTTGTTGTTCGACCGAATTAATAGTTAGTTTTGTTGTAAAACCGTGTAACTGTGACTTTGATACTGTCATCGTGTATTTATCACATGTTTTGTACTAGGTATTATTTATGTCTACTCTGACTCTTCTTCTTCTTCTTTTGGTCCTTTTATGTGTATTATTATCACCGTGAAGTGGTGATTCTTGTACAAAATTATAGTGAAAAAGACAGAGATTTTATTAGGTATCGTTAACAAAAGGATGTAATTCTAAATTCTAAATACATACATACATTTGTACATACTAGAATTTGTATGTACATTATACATTAGAGATACGTATATATGTATAGTGTATCCATTATGCACGTGTAAAATCTCCATTCTTTAACATTGAAATTACCTATTTTATGTAACTCTGCGTGTATTATGGTAGCATTCAGCAGTATATTACGCATTGAGCATTGTGTATATAGATACTTTATCATACTATTTACATGGAATGAGTCTTCTTCAATTTCTTGGTCTTCATTCTTTATTTATTTATTTCTGTAAGAGTGTGTAGAATGTACTAAATAGTATTTTAACTATAGAACAAGACCAACTGACTTGAAGGAAACAAAAGCGTATTTTCACGGATCTCTGATTTTCTTCTTCCTCATACATACACACATTACAACAAGTCGTTGGATATATTGCTCTTTAATAATAAAAGACAAATCACCAGTTTAGTGTTCTAACCTGCATTTTATGTTTACTTAGGTACTTAGGTAGATGTGTGCATACTGAATACAGATACTGTACTGTTTACTATTTACCATTACCTATACTTATTTTTTATTTACACTCAAAATGTAAAATGAGTCTGACAGATGACATTCAGTCATTTAGTTCACTGCTTGCTATAGTCTTATGCCTTCAACAATACTAAATAAATTCGGTCATGTACGTAGATAGACAATTATATGTAGAATGGAAGATAGAAGAACGAAAAAGATACATCCAACATGAAGTTTGAAACGATCAGTTACACAAATAAAAGTCAGTTAGACACTTATCGGAATAAAAGGACTATTATTTAAACCCGTTCAATTCGTTTCCTATGCTCCATCAATGTCCGCCTTACTTTTGTGTACCATGTACTAAATTATACACAATACACAAGTAACCTATTATTAGTGTCATACAATATTATTATGATGGATCGCGTTCAATATTCAAAACTCAAAATATAGAGCATTTTCATTCAGTAGTAAATGCTAAGTGCACAAAAATTACTCAAAGGCAGCTTTATTAATTTCTTCTTCAAAGGCACTGGGGTCGACTGAGATTCGTTTTGCAGCAACACAACAACATACTTATGTATTATTCATGTTGAAAGATTTGGGAATCGTATTTTTGTGAACTCTAATTCTGATAGCTTTAAAATATGAAGAGTTTCTTTTGTAAAATGTAAAATACAGATCCAAAGTAAATCAGGTGGAAGTTGAAAATGAGGGCAACATGTATCTTGTATGAAACACACTTATGATTTCTGGTAATATCAAATTGTTTATTTTAATTCATAATCAATCATTTGTTTGTACAGTACATATGTAATGTGCAGTGTACGGGTAATTTTATAGATCAATAATAATTATCATCATTATATGACCAATGAGCAATATGTTAAATTAATTAATAAATATTTTCATAAAAATAGTAATCCTAGTACAATCAAATTTTGATAGTCTAACAACGACAAAATTTTAAGGTTTTTTTTCTTCACTTTGAGGTACTTGCTCAGTTGAATCTGTGTAGTACTCATCGTCAAGAAAATCTCCATCCTCAATAGTAGGGGTGATTTTTGTGACAGTTCCAGCATTTTGTAATAGTTTTGATGCCATTTTTAGAACATACTTGAAATTTTCTTGAGGATTGAAATTTTGAAGAATTTGATCATATTTCATGGGTGGTCCACCTGGTCCAAGACCTGAATGACTAGGAGCCGCTCCTCTATTTGGTTTTGACGACTTATGACGATCGTATAGTACAGAAAAAATGAACGTTGCAAAGGAGAGAAAGCCCAGTACGCTATATGGGTCCAGTACTCCTTCACTCAGTTGTCTTCCACTCCGAGCTATACTTTTTTCAAGCATGGCTAAAGTATGTCTTGAAACTGGAGGTTTGTAAACTGAAGTTGTATGACTGAGAGAAGGTTTAGCCATGATGAAAATCAAAAGTAAGAATAATCCTAAGAAACTGATCACATTGTATCTTATACCCAATGGACAAAATCTTAACTTTCCAAACATCCTCTGTATCAAGTCTCAGCACCTAAATTGTTTAGATAACGAAGTTTTTGTTACAAGAATCAAAAACCAAAACACAAAAAGTTTCCCTTCATTACAAATTATTACTGATATAATTTTACAATTTTTTATAGATTGAAAAACTGTTTTTTCTTACTGAAAATCAGAAGTAGTGGTGATGACTCTTTCGTTTCTCTTCTTTTTAAACAGACGAAAATGTAAGCTAAATATTTAGAATTTTGCTTTTTCTGGGGACGAGATGAAGATTCAAGATATTGTGGTTGTCAAAAATGTCTTGGTCAAACTGAAATAAAGAATCCACTGTCCTTTCAATTTATTCACAATTCCATGTCGTTTTTTGACAGTTGTTTCGATACTTGAAAAATAAAAGCCGTGATTTCATAACACAATCCTCATGTTAAATGACCGAAAAGGATTACTGGTTAAACATATTAAACAGTTTCACACTATACATAATAAATTCAAAGGCAGTTCGTAAACTTGAAAATCATTCACCGGTGTTAACGATTTACTTTCAAGTTTCGAATTAATTGATAGTAAATAGTAACATGTGGATTCTGATTGAAATTGTTTCCTTATTTGTTTTTTTAGTATACCATCTATGAATGCGTAAATACGCACATAACTTTTAGAACGACAAGAATCATGTATGAAAGTAAGTGCAGCCCTAATATGACGTGTATAATATTTAAACAATCGTGAGATTTGACAATACTGATGTACAATATTATTAGAAATATTAGAGTTCTTATATGATGGAATAGATCTATACTTTTCTCCTTGCTTACTTTTATAAGTCTCATTTCATTATTGTCATCGTCGGTATCTATAATTTTTGCATAAAATTAATAAAACCACAATTATTGCCTGAGGTTTGCATAGAAGAAAGAAGGTAGTGCGTATTTTATTCATATTCGTGTGTGTTTATCTTTTCTTGTCTCACTCTGTGATTTCGATGTTCTCATTTGACAAAACATAAAATAGAGAATCTGATCTCAAGAAGAGAAGAGTTATCACTGGTTACAAGTAAAGTTTCATTGTGTTTTGTGTTGTGTTTCTCAGAGATATACTCGATGCTCGATGAATGCTTATGGCTTATGGTTTATGGACATGAATAAAGAAGTGAAAAAGGACTGAAAGAAAGAAGAACGAAGACGACCTATATGTTTCCTGAATTCCTGAGACATTTCCTCCATATCATATGCATTTTGATATCTTTGTGTAAGGTGTAGGATAGAGGGAATAAAACACTCTTTTTATATTACTTTTTTTACATTTTACAAAAATAAAATACAGAGAAAAATCTTGTACTCAATCGTATAATTGAGTGAACATTTATTCTCTCTCCTACATAATACACACTGTACTACACATACAAATGCACATAGAACATAGAACAATGTGTATGTAGTATGTAAAGAAGAGGCAAGAGACACTACGAACTACACATGTACGATGTACATGCGAGAACTCTTTTAAAAATGTGAGTTTTTTAAACCTTCCACATGTTTGTTGACGCTATTGTTTACAACTTAAAACGTAGACCTTTTTTCTTCGTTTTTCTTTCATACTGTACATGTCGTTCTGTTTCTTCTTGTTTGGGTTTGGGTTTGAAGACAGATTTTTTCAACATGTTATGCTTTCATGTATAAAAAGTACATAAGCATGTGTAGATTATAACCTCCATGGTTAGTGATTTGGAACAAAGTGTGTTGTTAAATCTTTAATCCACCCATTAATCCCCTATATAATTCATGATAATATTCTATATGTTGTATGAATTGAGTGGGTTTTTACTTCCATGTAAAACAAAAAAAAAGAAATATAAAATACATTATAGATCTACTAAATCCACACGTATTATGATGATTGTGACTTGTGAATGATTTCTGGATGCGTGCAAGTTCTGTCAAAGTAAATATCACAAGATGCAGGTAGAATAACATATTGATCAGGTTGGTAATGTATAACATACCGAGAAATGAATTTATGGTTAGAAAAAAACACAAGTACATGAATTGTGCGGCATAACAGGATGTGTAAACTTTAAACTGTAAATTCGTTATTCGTAAACTTTTATTCATACAATTTCATACAAATAGTAGATTATACACTTTAAATAAATCACCATCAGTATCAAGTATCAAGTATCATCATTAAATCAAGGGCTACATGAGTTCGTCATTTGTCAAATCATCATAAGAATTTATATCTCACGTATCGTGTAAATTTACATACTTTATTTGTATTTTGTTTGGTTCAATGTTCAATTTGTCTCACATTTTCTAGTGTGTAAGTACTTAAAGATGTAGGTCAAAAATTTAGATTCCATGTATATCAATCCGTTTTAAGTAGTTTTTTCAAAATAATATTATGGTTTCAGTGTGCATGTATGACGTGTGTGTAGTTTGTAGTAAGTATAGTGTGTGCGTATAAATTGTCATGTGAAAGGAAGCCAATGTCACAGATCACAAATCAGTAAGTCGGAAAACGGCACACATTGAACTTTACATGTTCATTATCATTAAGTGTCAAACTCGGTTCACCCCACCAAGCTGAACGAGCTTAGTTTTTCTACTGTCTACTGTAAACTGTACAAAATTATATATTAATGTTTTAAACGTTTATATAAAGTAATTATTGGTAATTGGTAAGTACAAAGGTCAACATTCAGTCAATATTTAAAGTTGCATTGTAGATTGTAGTTGAACATTCAACAATTAGTATAATATTATGTTTGCATACTCAATACTCAGGTACACTATAAAAATTCATTGCACACACATGTAACTCAACTCTTTGCCCTGTGTTTACTTTTACATTTTTTTGCACCATTTTCTAATTTTTTTTATACATAATCTATAATCTACTGTGGGCTTTGTTTTCTTTCATTCTTCATCGGCCAACTTTTTATTTTGGCAGAAAGGCCGAGAGTAAAGTTTTTCCATTTCATTTTCATTTTTCATCACTCTTACAAAAATTGTATTGTTGTTTGTTTGTCAGTATTACATTTTAAATCGTATGTACAGAGACATATTATATATTATGCATAAAATTAGTATTTACTACTGTAAATAAATTACTACATAGTTTAGACTTTCAATCATTCTGTGTCATAAATCATAACATTCTAATTCACATTGTCTACGCACTCATACATAACATTTTATCACTTCTTTTCTCTTTTTAATCAAGCATTCTCTGGAGATTCTAATATTTTCAGCTAAAAAAACAGCCAAACACATAGAAAAAAGTTGGTCTTTCCGTTTTTCGTTTTTATAAATATATTATGAGTAGTTACACTTTTTTAGAAGAACAATAATATGAATCCCTTTTTTTTAAATTAAACTAATCCAATAACAAAAGCTGAACTTGGGTTTTAGGTTAAATTGTGATTTGATTCGACAAGATACAGAGTTTTGAAAATCGGGAAATATAGAAAATATATTTTGGATACTATTTTAACCAGCACCATTTTCAATTTTTGAATATATTACACAACTAATAACAAGTATTATTAACATTATAAAAGATCACAGAGTTTAAAAAAATGGTTCTTTTGAATGGAATTAATTTTGTATTTTTGAATATTTATTATTTATTATGCACTAGGAACTATTATTGCAATTCTTTTGGTACACATTCCTTTACGATTTTGTCACAGTTTACATCCTCGCCATCCTCCACTCGCTCCTGAATTGACTTCATGAACTGACTTAAACTCTTGTCTTTTGCAAAGTGCCCAAGTCCAAACCTGTGAGAAAAATTATTGTGTAACAGATGTAATTAAATGAAATTATTTTACACTACCTGCAACAAAGAAAGAAAGCAAGAACGAGAGCGAGAGAGAAAGCTGGAGAAAGTTCAGACTTACATGTAAAGCTGGGACAACAGACTGTTCTCATCCCCCATTGTATCTTGTACAGCAATTCGGCACAAGTACAATTTGATACATTTAGGTTTTTCTGACACTTGTTGATATGTCTTGAACATTCCATCAAGCTTGCCAACGATAGAGCCGAAAGTACTGTCTTCTTCATCCGCATCCCGTTTGCTTCTTATTGTTGGAGTTCCAAAGATTTTCTAATTTTACCATTTCATTAAAAAAAATCATTATGATTAAGAGACCCTTTTCCCATTTGCTGTTCAACTGTACTGTGTGTATTTTGTATTACACGAATGTATTACGCATTACGCACAGTACGCATTTCATATGTAAAATAATACGTCAGAGAGAGAAAGACAGAGAAAGGTAAGAGTATACAAGAAAATGGAGCGGAAAGGCTTATCCAAGAAAATTACAGTGAAAAGGTGTATAGTGCAAAAAAAAATTAGTAGGAGTTCAAAGTTCAATCTGCAGCATATCGAGGCTTCTTTATGCGAAAAGGAAATGTACCATATAGAAAAGACGAACTCAAAGAAATAGAAAAAGAGGAAGAAAAAGTACAAGAAGATGAAGAAGAGTCAATAGTCTTTTTTTTGTCTGTCCGTCACTTACATCGGCAGCCGTCATTACATTCGGCATATGGAAGTCAGACATCATGAGTGGCGTATTCATGTCCGACACATCCAGCGACCTCGCACTCGTACTCATCATAGTCAAAAGAAGTTGCAGCAAAAAAGCTCCGAAAGCTAATGCAGCCAACAATGAAAATGGATCCAGTCCACCATAAGATCTGTCAAAGTCAAGTATAAGCATAAGCTTTTTTGTCATAACCTTGTCTCTGTATACGTACTACGTACGTCCTTATCTATATATTATAAATTTTCGTCTTTGTGTAATCGTAAGCTTAATGTTAAAAACCACAACATTACAAATTACAATGTGTACTCAAAGTTATGAAACTGATCATTATAATGAAGAGGCCGCTGTAATTAAAAATTAGATAATTATTAGTGCATGAGATTATAATTAGTGGCGTTCATCCCTTTTTGGAAAACGAACAGATTATGTCCCCCTTATTTGATGATCACCGTTCTTCCCAAATGTTTTCTTTGTTTGGTGCTTTGTGCTTTTGCGATTTGAGCTTTGAGCTTTGTGTAGTGTAATGCAAAGTGGGGAAAAAAAACAAAAACAATCAGGTTTCAAATATAAACATGTGCAAACTACAATACATCTGCAATCTATAAGGTGAAAAAAGCAAACAATAAAAATACGGGCATTGAGGAAAGTGTGAAGAGTATAATATTGCAGTGGTGATGGAAAATGGCGATAGATGAAACAAGAACTGTATTGTACATATTATACATTATGTAATGTGTTTGAATGAATGAATAGCATTGCACTGTCTGTAATTTGTAATACAGTCTCCTGAAAGTCCTATTATTTGTACGTAATTGTTACATTAGTTGTTGTCGAATGTCTGTCATTAGGGAAAGAAGTCTTCAAACGGTTTGTTGTTCAATTTACTGTATATGTTATACATTTTGCTCTTTTTTTCAATGGGAAAACACTTACATCTTCCACATTAGCATTGGAATTAGTGAAAATATCAGAGAGAGCCAACGGGACATCCATATCTGAAACGTCGAGAGATCGACCACTCGCCATCATCGTGTTTTGATTGTTTAGTAGGTTGAATATTACATTAAACAAGAAGACTCCGAATCCCAAGGTCGCCAAAATAGCATAGGGATCCAAATAATGCCTACTCAATAACTTTATATTTTAAAATTTGCCTTTTTTACTAGATACTAGATTCTATAGATTACCTTTCAGCAATGATGTTTCATAAAATCTCATTTTTTTCATTTTTTCATGCATCATATTATCATGATAAAAAACCTGTTAAAATAATTGAAATAAAAAATTCTTACCCATAGCTGACGTGTCCATGTCCACCTCCTCCATAACCTCCTCCTCCATAGTCCCCACGGCTTTCCATGGCAGCCTCATCAGTGTCATAACCCAGAACTCGGTTGGTTAGCTTCTTTACTGTGAGCATTCCTTGAATAAGTGTTTTGGAAGCAGAAGTACCCTCTCCAACTTCATCTGATGGTTTTAGTGGTTGTCCATCTCGGAACTTTTTCAGTTGGTCCAATCCATATCCCATCATTTCAACGATCCCTGGACTCTTTCCATCCCTAGCACTGACTCTCTGATCCCAAAATTCAACCATACGACTTCCCGATGCTACTAAATGTTTCATGGGGTTCAAAATGGTGGGTGGAACTTCCTGGTCCAGTAGAGTCATTAATTTTTGAGTGAGTACAGTCGTCACTGCTGTATTGAGTCCTTGACTAAAGAATTTCATTGGGGTTAAATTGAGTGTGGAGGTGCTTACAGTTTCACTTCCATCAGCATTTAGTATTATGTTGGCGGAATTAGCTACCGTGGGACTTGCAACAAGAGGCAGACTTGTGGTCTTTACTACTTCACTTGCTGAACTCCTCTCTGTCGTTTTCACATTGTAGTCTGATCCAGAATGTTTTTTATTTGAGACAGATGACGGCGACTCATATTTTTGATGAATATTAAAACTATTTATAGTTGGATCTTTTGATCCAGCTGATGAGGATGAGGATGACAACGAGGATGAGGACGATGATGATGATGGTGATGTTTTGTATGCTAATTTAGCATATTTATCCCAACTCTTATCGGAATTTTTCCACTTATTACTACTCTGAGACTCTGAGACTTTCCCCATCCGATTGTGAAAGTCCATATTAGAAGAAGAAGAGGAGTAGACAGGATGGGAAATATCCGCCGAGGAATAATGAAATGCATATCCACGACTTTCCTTCTTTTGTGGTGAAACTGTTCCCGATCCAGATCCAGAATTTGAGGAGGATGACGACGAGGAAGATGATGATGATGGGGAAGAGGAAGAACCTCCAAGTTTATTTCGAAGATCATACAAAGTTCCTAAATGACCACGAACTACACGACCAATACTGTCAATTTCAAACTGTGTCGAGAGGTTCACATATTGAGAACAAATTAGGCACAATATGACAATCAAATAAGCCAACGGGGATGACTTTTTCTGCTTCATGATTATAAATTTTTTAATTCTTTCTCGCTTCTTGTACTACACCGACGGACCGAAAATTTCGGCTTCGGCTATTCAATCGGTGCACAAAATTGTTTTAGATTCTTTTATCTTTTTACAGTTTCAAATGTACAAGTTCCTTTTTGTTGGCAAATTTGTAAACTTTCACAGGTTTTTAAGAGTTCTGCAACAACTTTTTAAATATTTCAGTATTCAGTATTCAGTACTTATGACACCGTACACTATCAACTTTATCAATGTGAAAGCTGAAAATAAATAAATAAATCCATAAATAAATAAAAAAACGGAAACACTTTTAAACTAGATCAGATCAGATCAGATGAGTTGAGATGGGACGAAGGAGACGCTACGGGTAAGAATTGAACATATATAATGCAGGGACAACAGATGATCCACTGTCTTTTATTAGGCCTCTTGTCGTCATCATCTTATTTTTCCTCCCAAAAAATCTCCCCACATTGAAAATTGTAAATGTTAAATATGCTTGTGTGCTTGTGTGTGTGTTGTGTACATGTGTGTTTAAATTTGTACACATCATGTTTTGTAAAACGGTAGTCAACTTGTGAGTAAGGTAATGATACTAATAATAATTACATACTACTCTGTATTCTGTAGTCTGAGTTGTATCATATTGTACAGTGTATTGTGTATATCAGAAAAGGTACACATGAAATGTGAGGCGGCGGCAATGCGGTTCGACTATTCCACCATTTTTGGCTACCTGTTTTATAATGTAGAATGTATAAAGTATAAACAAATCATGTATCATGTACAACATGTATTGTCTCTCTTCTGTATTATTATTATTATGGTATAGTTTTCCTGTAGATTTGCAAGTCTTTTCCGCTGACTGATTTCTGTCAACTTGAATTCATCCCTTTTTCCTTGGCATTTTTTTCATCATATTGTATCGTCTTCGTTTCAGTTCATATCACATGCACATGCATAGTGGAATATTGTATATTATAGATGTATGCATGTGTGTGTAAATTCCAAATTCATTACATTACGTTTTACGTGTGTCTGTTCACCATTCACCATTTACAATTTACAATTTACTCGAGATTCCTCCTTTTTTTCTACAGTCAATAGAGAAAGATCTATTTCCATTTATTTGGGAAATGATCTGATACTTGAGACTTGAACACAAAACACACACACAACATTACCGTATGTGGCAGAAAGAGATCAGTGTGTTTTCTGTTTTGTGTTTCATATGAGTCTCTTACGTGTTCTTCTTTCCTCCACCTACAAAAATCCTCATCGATTCAATGCTCAATACATGCATATATGCATATTGTACTTTTACAAGAATCATAGACTAGTCTATTATTATACACGACACACAATATACACGTAGAGCTTCTCATGCGTTAACCGTCATACATACATACACACATTGACAAATGAACAATATGTATGTTATCGGTTTACATGTGAAATGTGAACGTGTGGTATGTGAAGAAGGTAGAGTTTAGCCTGTGGTTGGATCGGAAAAACCATAGGCATTCAAACTTGAGTATTCAGCATGTACTGCTGTATGTCAAGGTTTTTTTTTCTGCTGGATGACGATGACGCTGACGACTGACGATTGTCGATTGTCGATTGTCGATTGTTGATGGGAAGGTCTGAGACCCGATTACTGATATTTCTTGACCTAATCTTTATGCTTCATTTCTTTCCTCAACGACTACAAAAATACAACCAAATCATAATTATTTGTAGTGTGTGTGAAAATATCACACATCCCACACTAAATGCTAAATACACACTATTTTACGCTTTGGTTTGGTTTAGTTTGGTTTGGTTTAAAAGAAAACGAAGATTTTTTTTTCCTCTCCATTTTACACAAGCCACATGACGATGTACAATGTACCTACACTATTAAAAATTATGGCTCAAAGCTCAATCATTAATATTTATTCGCGTTAGAGATTGGAATTTAGAATTTAGAAGAATCTGAGCTTTGAAAATTCACGGCAAAAAAAGAAGGACCGGTCAAAATTTATCGAAATTTTCTATATAAGTTAAAAAAGAAAATCTTCATAGAATAATAATGAAAAAAGAAATCATAGAATAATATTTTCCTCAAATTTTTTTAAGTGTACATCTAAAAAATTATATAGTGCGCTCAAAGTAAAGTTCGTGTTTTTTACCTTTAACATTTAAAGCTGCTGAATTAGTAGTGTAGTTCTCGGTTCATGATTGATACGTGATGTGAGATTGTTGTACGTTGTATGAAAAGTTACCAAATATTTTTTGTCATTCCTTTTCCCGTTGAAAACCTCGTCAAAAATGATGTCACTAAGAATAAGATTTTAAAATAGTACATGTCTATTTTTCATTTGATTCAATTGTCTGTTTTTGTCTGTTGTCTGTTGTATATTGTACCTCATTAATAAAGGGAAACAAGGCATAAGACATTTGCTATATTTTATGCATAATACACTTAGATCTTCGATATTCTTCTTTCCGTAAATGTAAGTCATCTGCATTTTTCATTGTTTCCGGACTCAACTCACAAGATACATACCAGTTACCTGCTGACATTGAGTTGTGCACTTGCAGCATGCATAAGTCACCAAATCACACACTGTGCACTGTGTACAAATGAGAAAAAAGTAACAGATTGACATAAAGGATAAAAGATAAAAGATAGTGCAGACTGCACTATCTTAATACATCTATGAATAATCAGCATCACAATAACAACAACAACAACAATTCTACAGATATATACAGCATAATACGGTAATGGATCATTGTAACACTAAAAATTGACAATTGACAGTAGAACGTAGAACAAACTACAAATGATAAACAGTTTAGCTCAATAAATGGAATGTAGGCAAATAAGTGATAACATATTTTACGGAATACGGAGAAGTTTTGCTATTTGTTACATTCAAAATTTGACAAAAAAACAAGAATATTTATCAAATGTGTGTAAGTTGTTAGCTTTGAAAAATCTATTCAAATTTAGCGTTTCAAATTGATGAGATGGAGAATAGAGATCGAGTAACGGTGTAATGTTGAAATTCATATGAAATGCATTTTTCACAAGGACATGTCGTCACTCACAACAAACTAAATTTTATCAAGTTCAAAACATGATAAACTTGAACATGGAAATTTCAAATAGTCTTTAGTCAATACTCGAACTAATATCTGATATCTTATAATATACGGACATCAAAGTCTGCAAAACCACCTACTTTTGTCAAAAACTGCTCTAATTTTAAGTTCTACATTTTGAAAGAATTTTTTTTCTCCATTTTTTTTGTAAAAACAAACGCGTGTATGTGTAATCTTGAAATAGATGTGTGATAAAAAAATATGTGCTTTGAGCTTAGAGCTTGGAGTCAAGTATGTGATTGCCTACCTCCCTAAACCCTATGCAAATATAGATCGTAGATCATAGTGTGAGAGATTCAAGATTATTTCAGAATTTGAGATAGCGTTAACGTGCTTGAAGATTGTAGATGATAGATGTGAATATTAGATATTAGCATGAGACATGAGACATGATAGATACATTTTCTTAACCTTTTCCATGAACATGTGTGTCTTACAAGTGTATTTTGTATTTTTGTAAGCTTTTGTATCAGATATCAGATAAATTCTAAGTCTAGTATCAGAGTTGATGCCTTCTTCTTTTGACTTTCAAAGTTGATGACGAGATATTTATGCTAGATGCTTTGCTAACGTGCTTCTGCTCTATATTTTATACACAATCAAATATCATATCTATGATCTGTATCATATGTATCATGTATGCAGTATGTTGTATGTATGTCTTTGCTCATACTTGGTACGGCAGAATGCCGAAAGCCGAAACACAATGTACTACATGTGTACTTAGCTGTGTGATCTGTCTCATCTTGTCTACGTTCAATGTTCAATGTTCAATACACACTACACACACAATACAGAAATTAAAGTGTGTAATTTCTAATTTCATTCACGCGACAAATATTTTTTTATCAACAAAAAACACAACGCTACGTAGCTTTTATGTCTTGTGTCTTCTATCTTGTGTGTTGTGTGTATCAAAATAGCCGAAAACTTTTCATTCACTATCTTATTTTGACCAATATATGTTTTATTATGGGTATACTTTATACTTGTAAACTGCATGTTTCAAGCACAAGACGTTTTGCGTGTTTGTAGTCTGAAGAACGTGTTAGATTTTGAAAGTCAATTTTAAATTTGGGATGCTTCCGTTTTGATTTTTCATGTTATTGTTTACTGTACCCTTTACTTTATTTTGTACATTGTGCATTGTACGTTTACAGTTGTTAGCTGGAGCTAAATACGTTTTCTTTAGTAATGATGAATGCACTTGAAACTTGAAATTGTTCAAAAAAATATATAAAGAGCAGAAAGAAACCTGTGACATGAAAACCAAATAGAAAAGCAGAAAGTAGTAATTAAATTAATTATAGAGTTGAATCTACGTGTTGAGGTGACAGACAAGTAAATGATGTTAATAGGTTATGAATTTCAGGGAGTTTTTTTTGCTACAAGAATGAGAATTGTGGCTGTAGATGGTAAATGGTGAAAATAAGAATGAGAAAACTTTAGAGGAAGAAACTTTACTTTTTACTTGAACCTTTAGATTTTAGATGCATGTGTAATATGTATATGAAAAACAAAAATAAATGAATGGCAAAAATGTAGTTATTTGAAGGGAAAAGTTAGTCTTCCGTAGACCACACAAAGTTTATCTAAACTTTTTCCCATGAAGCCACATCAGGAAACCATCTTCTTTACAAAGTGAACTACACACGATATACGATAGAGTATCTGTATGATGTATGATGTATGACAGACTATACCAGCAGCAAGCAGAAAGAGCATAGAGATTCCAAGAACGTTTAATTAGACATGGATGTGTTTGAAATTACACATAAAATAGCTAAGTAATATCGACAGTCGAAAGTCAAAAGTATAGATAGGAATTTCTTTACTAAGCTAATTATTATATGTTAAATACGAAGGATTGCATCAAACTTAAATTTATATTTTATTGGTCCATCTCTTTCGAATAAAATTTCATTGTCGTTTCATATTTCACTGTATTTATTCAGAAAACATGTAGAAATATAAATATCATGTGTACTGAAAAGATACAAAATAGTTGTTAATTATTTTTTGAATTTTGGAAAGATTCCCCCCGATCTGATATCTGATATATAAAATTCCATTACGGCATACATAAACACATGTGTAAATATAAATAAATAATAAATAATATTACAAAAATAACCAAAATTCAAACTCATAAAAAACCCTTTGTAAAAAGACTCGCTATATCAAATTCTGTTAGTCATTTTTATAATCACAGTCCAAGGAAATTCGAAGTCCGCACGTAATTCCTTCACTCGTTTTGGACTTATAGAAAAGCTCACGAATAAATTTCCGATCCTTTTTCCTTTTTTCCAATTCATCTTTGAAAATATTCCTGTAAAAAAATTATTTGAAACATAATAATATTATTTTTTAAGTATATGTAACTGTAATGGTTTGAAAATTCAGAAATTATGCTACATCATTTTAGGAAAAATGCTTATATTAAATATTATTCATTGTTTTAAACTTACATTAAAGCCGTGTTTCCAATATCCTGTACCAGTTGACACAGTTTTTCCTCCCTACAGGACGTCTCTTCAATTTTCTCAATAGCTCTTATTTCTTTCCATGTTTCTTCCAGGATGCTGGGTGCCATGTACTCTGTATTTTCGAAAGCTCCTTCTATCGATCGGATGTGTCTGTCATTTTCCTTGGATGAAGTTTCCGAGGCGTCCGTGTCAAAATTGAGGAAGGTGACCTCAATTTCCCGCTTCCGTCGTCCAAATAATGGATCTGTATCATCCGGAAAGGCTCGTCCTGTCATATTCATAGTGTTTGGAGTCATTGACTGTTGAAAGAGGAGGCCCAAGTAGGTTAAAAATGCAAGAGTTCCCAGAATTGAGAATGGATCTAGAAAACCTCCCATCATCCCACCACCACCACCACCCCCACCCCCGCCCCCGTGACCATGGCCACCTCCCGAGGATCCATAGCCGGAAGAATGTCCACTAGAGTATCCTTTGGGTGAATAATATGTACTTTGTCCATAGGAAGAACTACTCCCTCCATGTCCGTGACCTTTACCGTGACCTGTACCGTGACCGTATGCTTGATGTTCGTGACCTTTACTGTCGCCTACAATATCAAAAAAATATAAAATATAAAATATAAGATTGACCTTTGACCTTTTCTCACAATTTACACAAAAATACCAAATACGTATGTTGGAAATTAAGTAAAAGTAAAAAAACTAAAACTTGCCATATGTATCGTAGGAGTCATGACCATAAAGTGCATATTGATCTGCATAGGAAGTGTATTCATAGCCCGTCCTCTCCGGTCCGATGACAGATGATGTAGAACTTGCAAGGTCACCTTTAGGTGGTCGATTTTTCCGACCTCCTAGTCGAATCCCGTAAGACGTGTACTTTTTCTTATGTCCTTTCACTAGGGCATCCGGCTCTTGGTCTGAAACCAAATCTTGTTCATCCATCCTGGACTGAAGTGGCTCATAAGGCTCTTCATCATCAGTCAGTGAATTTGAATTTGGATTGTATTTGTGATTGTAATTGGATTTGATTTTATCCCCATTATTTTGACTGTAATATTTATTATTGAGAATGGAGGAAAAATCTGGGATATTCTGGATGAGATCTTCAACTGAGGAAGTTTCTAATAATTTTTCAATATACTGCCACCTAGAATCATCCTGACTTGTGTCGGACACTTTCATAGAGTTGAGGACGTAAGCCGGGATCCCAATGTTGTCACTGAATGGTGTGAGTGTTGATAGGAAATTGTTGTATTTTGATGTGAGATACTCTCGAAGTGATGGATTCATTTCATTCCTCATTCGGATAATTTTACGAAGAACTTCTGCATTTGGAAGAATTCTGGAAAGGAAGCCATCTCTTGACTTCTTCATGGAGAAAATTGTTCGGAATGAACTCAAAAGGCCAGGCATGGGTAAAGATGGGAGCGACGGGAGTGAGGATGAGGAAAAAACACGCTCCTCCATAATTTTTTGCCCTCCTTTTCCTCTATCACCAGTGAAAGAGACTTTTTGACCTGAGTACATATTTCCAGTTCTAGTTCTAGAACCGGATGCACTATTACTGTTACTGTTGCTGTGACTGTTTTTATCATTATCTTTATTCAGTTTTTCTAAACGTTTGGATTCCAGTTGAGATCGCAGGTTGTGCAAATCCGCAATCTTTTGACGAGCCAGTTCTCCCATAGTTTTTCCTGGGCTGAATGATAGTCGGCTGAATATCTGTCCAAAACTTTCTATTTGTACTATCGTTCCAAGTACAATGATAAATATGCAAACTAAGACGGTTCTTCCATTTCTTCCATGATTCTGGTATGAGGACATTTTCCTTGGTTAATTTGTACTCTGTAGAAACTCTGTGTTTGAAGAGCGGCCTCTTGACTCTTGACTCTTTACACCCTAATTACACCAATTTGAAATTAATTGTACTCTTATCCCTCATACAACATTCAACACTGCCAATTAAATAATTAATTTATATTTAATTTATTACCTTAATTACACAGAAGGCCGATGATGAGAGTAGTGAAAAAAATTCATGCAGCTTCTTGATTCTTTTCCTAGACTGCAGAAAGATTTGATTCCTTTCCTCTTTGGAAATAAAAATTCAGAGGCTATGTCTGGGCGACAATCCAACTAACCAACAAACGAACAACTGCTCATCTACCAAGTGTTAGTGCAAAAAAAATAACTTTTCGTCCTCATATTGCATCTTCTGTCGTCTATCTTCTGTTTTATCATGGATCATGGATTGTGGATTGTGAATCAGAGACGAACGACATCGTCTATTTTATCGTGTTTCTTGTCATATTTTGTACATTGTGCAGCGTGCAGGGTACAGTAAGTGAACTACATAGGTAATTCATTGAAAATTCTGCGTCTCTTTTCCTATAGACTATAGATCCAGAAAATCAAAAGACAGATAAAAGATAAATAATTGAGGTGTAATCCATTATCCATTATCCATTACAGTGTAATAATAGAAATAAAGTGTTAATTCTCCCAATTTCTTGTCTTGTAAATTCATGTTGAATGTTGAGTACTTTTTTCCCTCTATTTCCTCTTTTACCTACCTCTTTTATCTAGAATGTATATTGTACATAGACAACTAACAACTAAACAACTGCAACTAAATAAATGACAACAATGAAGTGACGAAAGACCCATTTAACTTGACAGTGTTTTCAAGTACAAGTACAAATACAGATGTGCAATACTGGCTATCCAATTACATTACGGTTTACAGTGATAAGTACATGACACTTGTAACTTGGTATTAGAGATTAGATATTAAAGGATACAAAACGATGACACTTTCACGGTCCAAGAATTCTCTCGTCTTTCTTTCTCATAAACACCTGCTGTTAATTCATCAACAATGTGCCAGATAATGCCAATTGAAAAAATAGGATGAATTTAGGATGAAGTGCCGTATTATGTCATTGATTTATGTGTACAATGTACAATGTACAGTGTGTAGTTGTCCTTAAATTTTGTACAGTGACAAAAGTATTACTGTTGAGGCAGTTTAATAGCAGATTGATGATTGATGAAAACATTATGTTTTATGTTCTATTCAAAACTTTATAAAGGAGCTCATTTATTTGGTGTAATTCGGAGAAAATTGTTTTGATTGTCTATTTACGAAAAGCTTTTGTGGACTAAAAAGTGAGGATGCAATGTAAAAAGTATACTGTTTAGTGTTTAGTTGGCAATTGAGAATTATTGGGGAACTGAGCTTTGAGCTTTGAGCATTGAGAATTGAGCAAAAAAAGGTACTTGTAACTTGTTGGATGTTTGGAGAATGGAGTATTTTATTGATAACGATGACTGATAATGTTCACAAAAATATAAAATCAATTAAAATATAAATTACGGCTACGTAATAATTTTTTTAATTTTCATATTTCCATCGGCGTGGTATGATACTTGTGTGATTTGAGCCTGGAAGAACTTGTTCGTCTTTTATGGGGCTTTCTAGGGCCGGGGCCGGAGTGGGACTCATTGTTGTGGATGTTGGCGTTGGCGTTGGATGACCACTGTTGCTGTTCTCCAAGTCACAAAAGTCGTAAGGTGCAACGTCCTGACATTTTTTAGGATTTCCAACTGTGTCCATAATCATGTCTTTGATCTCTCCGGCATTCGAAAAAAAGTAGGTGATAATGTTCCTAAATTTGAAGACATTTTCATTAAGCCAAAGTTAACTTTTATATTATGCATGTATTTTATGTACCATATTTTACATATTTTTATTATACTTTTAGTAACACATAATTTTTCGTACATAAAAGTTCCTCCAAAATCTGAATTGATGGAGCGAGCTGCACAAGTGGAATTTGCCAGTGTTTGACAAATCAATCGTTGAATGCATTTCAATTCCACTGGATCTTGTTTATACGCTCGAATCCATTTGACAAATAACCCGGCGTTGGTTTTCACACTAGCCTGAGTTTCTCGGATCATCCGTCCTGACCTTGAGATCGTTGTGACCACCGGAACTTTGATCTCCGTTTTGTTTGTAGTAGAACTAGAAGAGACCTGATTGAAATGAGGAATCACTCCTTTTATCCCCTCTTCCATTGGATTGGATCCCATAATTTTTTCTTCCCATTCTCCAAGGCTGCTCAAAACTTTACCCACCGTCTCCGCATCAATTAAATTTAATAGGGAATACATATTACCCATTGACCTCTGACCTATGTACCAATTTTAGGAAATAAAAAATCAAAACACTCGAGTACAAAAAAAATTCACTATGCACTATTCACTATTTACAAACAGTGTTGAGTGTTGAGTGTTGAGTGTTGAGGAAATCAATAGATAAGAAAAGAGCTAAACTCACCATTGTCTACGATGGAAAAGGTGAGAGCACCGAGAAAAGCAGAGACGAGTGAGACGGCCAGAAGCGTTGTTAAATCATACCCTTGTTTCTGACGTTGAAGTGGCAGGTGTCCGTAGCCATATCCATACAAGCGAGTTTTTGGTTTAGATTCAATTTGAATCTGGTCAATTCCGTGCATCCATTGCGGCTCCCTTTTATACTGGTTGTTAATGTGATTACTATATTGTCCACTTGGTTCTGATTGGGGTTTGATGTGATTATTATTATTATTGATATGATTATTTTTCTTTTGATCCGCATAGATACTATTCGGATTCGAATTCGGATTAGGATTATTATTAGAATTATGATCATAACTGTTGTACTTTGATATTGAGATTGGAGAGGCTGTGGATATTTTTATGGTTTTAAATTTTGCTTTGGATGAAGTTGGTAGCTTAAATCTCGTACTGTTGGTTTTCCTCTTCATGTAATTCCATCCATAGTTACCATTCACAGTTTCTTCATTTCCTCCTCCTCCTGCTGGAGAAATACTTACACTTTCACTGGAAATAGCTCCATTCACTAGTGAAATAGTCGGAATCTGAACACACAACAAAGTCACAATAGGAAATAAAATCAAGATGCGAAATTCTTTCTCACTGGATTTATACATTAGCCTCAAGTTTTATCACAGAGTAAATCTAGTTTTGGTATCTTTTGTAGCGTTAGAAAAGTATTGAGTATTGAGTATTGAGTATTTTCAGCTTTCAACGTTCTTGGTCGTTCTTCACTGGACTGCTGACTGCTCTTGTTAGAATTATCAAATTAAATAATGAATACCACACAAAAGTCTAATTTCGAATGAGTGACTGAATTATTGTGTATTCTCGTGAGCAGTTTGAATTTAGCTTGTTTGCATAAAATCTATCAGCTATGGATGTATCATGTATGTATAATGTGTAGCGCTCTGTCACTTTGCTAGTTAATTTTCACAGATAGTTAGTATTAGTGGTATAGCCATGATTTTGAATTTTGATGCTTGTTAGTTTTTGTTGTTAAGTAGTCAGTAGTCAATCGGTACAAAAAAAGGATTTGTAAAATTTACAAAGACGTTTCAACTTTCCACAGTACACAAAGAAAAAAATGAAAAAAGGTGAAGACAAAACAAAATCGAGTACCGACAGGCACACACTACTTGTACTTGGTGAAAAATTAAAAAAATTGAGAAAAATCCCTTCATTGCATTAAATAAAGCATGTAAATGGTAAATCGTAAATCGTAAATGTATGTACAAAATATAGAAAACAGAATACAGATCGGATCTACTTTCATAGCTGAATGAGTCGGAAATGATGCAAAGTACAACGTACATAGACAAAAGACGCATATAAATTGTACACATTACACTTTATGCTAAAAAGAAAATCGTTGCCGATTGACAATACAATTGACAGGCAAAATACGAAATAGCCTCTTCAAGTTCACATCATGAGTTAAACAGTTTAAACTCATTGACTATTGACTTTCGGCTTCGCTTCAACAATAACTGTTGATCATGTGTAAAAAGGAAAAAGTTTACTTTTATTCTGTACTATGTATTCTTTAGGTTTCCTCTGGCTCTGACGCCAATGCCATTGTCATTGAACAGTGTATCAATGTATCGAAGTATCGACAGTATTGGCCTAAATGAAGAGCGTTCACTATGTACTTCTAATCAAATCCATGACGATTGACATGTTTTCTGATCCCATCGCACCGTGCACTTGTATAGTAGTTGTAGTGTGTAATGTGTACTACTACCGTCATTGAATCGTCAACAGGGAATTGTAAATGGTAAATGGTGAGTGTCATCATTCCATTGTATGTACTGATATGCATCAAATAATGAGAACCTACAACAATAGCCTTTCGGTACAGCAAATTTGGATTTGGATTTTCCATTTGGGAATGATTCGGTAAAAGTTTCACAACAACAACAATTTAATACGGCTGAATCATCCTATAAAAACCATGAGACAACAAACAACAAACATCAAAGTCTGTATTCTGTAGTCTTTGATCCTTATTGAAAAACCGTGTGGAAAAAAGGGAAAAAAATTCTCATGTTCACCATAAAAGAAATCACTTTTCTTTCTCTTGTTTACCATATCATGGTTTATTATGTGCTATATATGTATAACATAAGGTACAAAGCGCACCTCCAAAGTCTAAATTAAAATTAAAACTTGTGCTTTTATCTGTGTAGCCCTCGATCGATTTTCAGTAATCCCTTTTCGCAGAAAATAAAGCAAGTAGCATATATGACCAAATGCTGCTATACTCAAGTATGAAAATGAAACTTGCTGTAAAATATTCTATCGGGGATCAGAATCACTAATAATGATACTTGAGACAAAAGGATTTCCAAAGCGGTAATGAGCTTTTGTATGCAATTATTAGTATAAGTACAAAATCAGTGAAAATACGGTGTTTTAAAATGGGTTTTATTTTTGGATTTTTGAATTTTTGATATAAAAGACGAGCACAAAATGCATTCTACATTCGTACATGTATATAAATGAAAAACATATTCAAGTTTTTACATAATTTTGTGGAAAAATGAGTAGTAATTGAAGTGATAAAAATTGTCGGTAAAAAAGAGTATTTAAAATTATCGGTAATTTACAAGTAAATGTACAATATCATGGAGCAGTTAATGTTTGAGCATTTGTCTCATACTGTTGAGAGACTCGACAGCATTGATACGTCCAAATCCAACATGATGATTTGGATATTCAGTCTCTGGGATTCCATTACAATTTCTTCCAGTAACTCCAGTGGGTTGACCTCCAGTTTCCAGTGACTCCTTGACCTTTACGTAGGTCAAGTTCCCTTGTTCAGAGAGAAGAAGAGCGACAACACCTGCAGCATGAGGACAAGCCATACTAGTACCACTCAAACTGGCGTAGGCAGTGTCGGAAGTGTAGTAGGCGGAAAAGACATTTGATCCTGGAGCAGAAATGTCAGGCTTTATTCTTCCTCCGAGGAGAGTTGGACCCACACTGGAGAATGAGGAGAGAACATCGGTACTAGTAGTGGAACCGACACCAATCACTTGCTCTTCATCTCCTGGAGAATTGGCAGATCCACATGAAGGTCCAGAATTTCCAATAGAGAACAACGGGATGATTCCAGATGCTTGCCAAGCGTTGATCACATCAGCATACCAAGTATTCCCACGTCCACCACCCCAACTGTTGGAGACCAAATGAGGAGCACGATCACACTTTGGATTGTTGCCCTCAGTGTCAGTTGGACAAGCGACCCATTGACCACAACCGAGGAGATCAAATTGAGAGCAGGAACTCGTGGCACATCCCTTGCATGCAGCCCATTGACTTCCTGGAGCAACACCGATATTCCTCACAGTTCCAGCAATATTTCC
>JAQGBH010001974.1:0-27615 GCA_034698265.1 Sminthurinus aureus
AGACAGACGAACAAATAGATATGAAGTGTATAAGTTTCTTCCACAAATTGTAATATTATATTGAAGTAACCAACTTCGGTATAATATTGTAATTCCTCGTTTATTGCGGCTCGCTCCCTCTGTAGGTACTCCTGTACCCATGTTTATTAATTTTAATCTTAATTCTAATTCCATTGTGCTCCATTCTCCATACTCTATGCGTTATACTCTATGCTTTATACTCTATACTGTATGCTCCATTCACTCCCTCTGCTTTGAATATTGAATTATTCATCAGCTCCACATTCTACACTCTACACTTTACATGATGCGGATGCGGATGTCAATGACAATGCCGTTGCCGATGATGAGAAACTTATGGAATAAGGATCATCATTAAAACTTTATACATCTACTCAAAGTCATGGTCTCATCAACTGCTAGACACATTAGACACTATAGACACGAGACACGAGATAGTAGACCGTAGACCGTAGACAGTAGACAGCCAATCAACTTTGTCTCAGATTTAAACTCAAGATTTGAAGAGCACATCAAGACGCTATCGTGGTAAATCCTCATATGTTTCCCGGCATGACATGGCCTTACATTGCACGGTATGGCTTGGACGACTTCATTTATTCATTCTTCATTAAGCCATTTCATTTCAAATCCTAATTAAAATTTTCTCCTTCTTCCTTGTCTTTTTTTTCTTACTTCCTTCTCTCGCCTCACTCGACATGACTTTCCCATGGAATTTGTTACTTTATACTTGACAGAAAGAGAGAAAGTCAGGACAGCTAAATTACAATCGAGTAACGTGCATGAGAATCTTTCTAGATTCTAGATTCTCTATGCATTCTACATTTTATATTCTAGATTCTACATGTTCAAAGTTATACTTTATTTTTTAAACCGTCCATTTAGATTTAGATTTTTGCTGCTTCATTTCTGAGCATGCAAAGTGAACAATAAACTAAATTCAAAAGAACACAACACGCACTATTTAAAATTCAAATGTAACTAATGTATTTTCAACATCCCAAAGAAGAAGAAGAACGTACACAATTTCCAGTAAATACAAGGGAAATGATATGGAAAGAGACAGATGCGTCAAAGACTTGTTTTGTTCAAAAGGTTGAGAGGTCAAAGCTGCAAAGTTAAAATTAAACTTAGAGATGCGATTCCGCAGCTCACAATTTACAATCCACAATCTACAAGGTTTTGATCATATTGAATTTGCTCCTGAATTTATCCAGTAACAAATTTCCATCTCATCTCAATTCATCACATGCTCACAATTTTGAAGGGAAGTGGAACACTTTTACTTTGTAAACACTAGACCGTAGACACTAGAATCTAGAGGCTAGATGCTAGATGCTAGACACTCCTGACGGATCAATTCTGCAACCTGTGTACTGTGTTGTGTGCTGTGTGCTGTATGCTGTAAACAGCAAAGAGCAAGAGCGTACGGTAAACACTGGAGGAAAACTGAAAGAGAAAGTTTTAGTAATACCCAACTAAACACAGAAGATAGAACATAGAAATGTAAAGTTTGAACTTTATGAACAATCCTAATCCAATTCAATCCAGCCAAATACATGGCCAAAAGATGTTGTTTTAGTTTGTACAAACTACAATCTACAATCTACAAACTAGAATCTAGAATCTATAATCTAGAATCTAGAAACCGTAATCGTGTGCATATGAATATCATTTTATTGCTATTTCCATGTACATGTTTCACACAGAGGAACGGATATGAAAGAGTGGAAAAGCGTCCTGAACCGGATCACACGTGTACCTACAACAATGGCAATGACAAAGAGCATGACGAAGAGGATGACGATGAGGATGACGAGCTCATGCACAAACATAATACATTGTACTGCACTGAATCTAGAATCTAGAATGTAGAATCTAGTCCTAGTTCTATTTCTAGTGCGGAAGAGAGAGGAAAAAGAGATAAAATGCATACAAATCATGAGCTGTGAATATTTATTGCTGGATGCTGGTGGCTGGTTCCTTGAAAGTTGTAGGCTGTAGACTGTAGAGAAAAGGAGAGGAGTATAAAGCTCTTTCCGTTTTTCTTTGTTGGCACTCGTCTACTGTCTCCTGACTACTCCATACTGCCTACTACCTACTACCTACTACCTACTCTCTCTTTCCTTCTCGTCTCGCCTCATCGTCTTCTTTCTGTCTTCCTTTCCCTTGGCTCAACAAGAAGACGATGAAGAAGAATGAGATTGAGAATACGGATGAGGATGAGGGTATGGAGGAGACCCAGAACCAAAACTATAATAGACAGTACAACTAGAGTAGAACTAGACCAAGAATATGAAAATGAAAGCAAGTACTTATGTTTCAAGTGTACCTATCTACCTACGTATGTATACACACGTGATGAGTATTATGCAAGCGAGGGAAAGTAAACAAGAAGAAGGAAGGAGAGAGGAAGAAAGAGAAACTTGGAAACAGACTAGACCTCCAGCCATCCTAGCCAACAGCAACAAGAGAGGAAGAAAGAAGAGAAAGAAGGGAAAGTTGTTCAAGAAAGTTGACTATCGACTATGTTCTGAATGTGTATTGAAAGAGTATTGAGTAGTAAGTTGTGAGAGGGTAGGGAGCAGACGCTCGGGCTGAGAGTTCATGCCTAAACATCTTCTATCTACAATCTACAATCTAGAGTCTACATGTGTGACATATTTAGGCATATGCACTGAGGATTCGAGGAGAAAGTATTATCAAAATTCCCTTCTTCCTCGGTATACACGATGATCTGACAATGACAATGACAATGAAATGATGATGATGATGATGCTGATGATAGTTGCTGCAGCACAAAAAGAGGAGCTTCAAGATTCAAACCTTTTCTTTGGATTTTGGATTTTGGATAAAAAGGATAAGTGAGGAATATCGACGGGATGGATCATGCACCATACAGATTGTAGAGAAAAGATGAAGAAAAGAAAGCATGAAAAACACATTGAGAATCCAGAATCTAGAATCTAGAACCTAGAATCCAGTCGGGGTTTTCCTGCTCTGCTCTAACTCTGGACTCGCTTCTCCGGCTTCTCCCATTTTCTCCCTATTCTGATCTCAGGACTCACGTCTATGCAGCACATGCACAGTTCTTGAACACTCAACTCTCAACTCTCCACACACATGTACATTGTACATTGTACATATATATGAATTTGTAATGTCGGACCCAGAACTTCTAGAGGTGCCACGAGGATAAAGCCAACCACATGAATGCGGCAATACAAAAATACGGATACCATGTCCCTTTTTTCTTTTTTTCAATTCAATTCAATTGAAAAGGCGATGAATCAGGAAGAAGGGGAACCGTTTTTGGTGTTTGGTGTTTTGTGTTTTCGCTTTGTGTTTTGTGCTTTCGCAGATAGTCATCTTATCTGGTGTTTATATATTTGAAAAACTACTTTAAAATAGAACCAAACACTACAAAACGGAATACAAAGGAAACTAGAATAGATCCAAGATCTTGGAAGCAAGAAAGACAAGTTCTATCTATATCGTGTGAAATTCATACAGAGACACAGACTCCGATTCGCATGCGGATTCAGATTCTTGCTGGTGTTTGTTCTTGTGTTTGGCACATGCACAAATTCCGTAAAATTAGATCTATAGGGAAACTAGGGGAAATTGTGAAGGAGCGGAGAGAGGGAAAGAGAAAGCTGGAGTGAAAATGGAGAAAGCTGCAGAAGATAAACAAATTATCTAACATTATTATTCCACGCTCTCTCTCTACTTCTTGTTCTTCTTCTTCATCACTTCTTTGACAAAGCACAACACAAGAACAGAACAAGACAACAAAAATAACAAGAGCAAGAACACTAATAATAATAATAATAGTAATAATAATAATAATAATAATAATAATAATAATAATAATAATAATAATAATAATAATAATAACAGTAATAATGGGACTTGACTCAACTTCCTTATCTTATTTAACTTTATCTTATCTCATCTCATCGTCTCTTATCCAACATTTTCTTTGACAGTTTCCGTCCCTTTCAACATAATGTACATTGGACATCTCACAACTTACCAGTCACAACTCGCAGCTAGCTATTGTATTTCATTGTACATTGTACATTGTACAGTAATGTAATGTGTGAAACTGTTAGTTGTTTCACGTGTATGTTTTGAGTTTTGACATAATTGTATGATGGAAAGTTTGTAAAGTTTGTTGTAAAGTCTAGAATCTAGAATCTACACTGTTTACTTTTCACTGAACGAGTTGACGATCTTAACTCTACACTCTACACACTCTACATTCTAGACGCAGGCGTATTTGTCTTTAACTGAAATCTTGATTGATGTGGAATTTTGAGATCATTAGAAAATATTGGTAGCTTGTAGTTTGTAGTTTGTACATTGCACTCTTTAAGTATAGTTATCTTGTAATCTATCAAGATGTTTGGTGTTTTGTGTGCTCGATCCTGAATTCTAGATTCTAGATTCTAGATTCTAGACTCTAGATGTTGAATGTTGGATGTCTGTGCGTCTTGTAGTTTTCATGTTGTCGAGGAGAAGTGGAGAAGAAAGTGGAAAAGTTTTGCATACCACCAAAAGCACACACATACATTGACTGACTGTTTTGGTTTCTTCCGGACTTGCGGTCTTTTACTCGAACATCTTTATACACTGTACACTGTACACTGTATATTGTACATTTTGTACATAGTTTGAGTGTTTCATTGGATGAAAGTCTCCTTTTGTTTCTCCTCCCCATTTCCCCATTATTTGTTTATCGTATACATTCTAATCGTAATCGTAATGGAACTACTCCACTTGCACATCTCGAATCTTGAATCTTGAATCTTCAATCTCGAAGAAATGGAACAAGTGGAACAAGTTGAGTTGAGACGAGTCAAGTCAAGCCAAGAGTTTGGAATCTGGATCCCTTCCGTGGTACACTGTACTGTCTGTGTCTTGCTTAGAATTGGAATTGGAATTCCAAGTATTTATTTCTTGCCATATTCCCCATCTCACAGTATTCCGGATAGAAAGTAGACTATCCAAATCCAATAGCTAAAAGTTTTTTCTTTCATCCCCCCTACTTTCTTCTCTCTCTCCTCTCCTCCTATGGTATCTGGTGTCCCTCAACTTTTAAAAGAATGAAGGATGAAGATGCTTAACGCTAAACGTAAACCTACTGCTAAACTTAGAGCTAAATGGAAGAGGAAAGACTTGACTTGCTCCGGTAATGTCGCGGAATGTAATAAAAACGTCTAGTGTCTAGTGTCTAGCATCTAGAACCTCGAGTCTAGAGTCTAGAGTCTAGAGTCTAGTCGCACAACGTACAACTTATGCCACTCAACATTGTTGCATCACATCACAGTTTCAATATCACATATCACATAGTTGTGAAAAGTATCCAAATCCAAATCCAACCTCGGAACTCGAAAGTTGAATAGTATGCAAATGATTAAAATAGTTGATAGTTAGGAGTGACGAGTGAAGAGTGACGAGTGAAGAGTGACGAGTGAAGAGTTTGTGAAATTCCTAAAGATATTTTAATCCAATCCTCCTACCCGTGAATCAGTTTTATCTTATTTACTTTCACATTCTTTAGTAACAACAAATTCCAATGCTCCAATATTCCATATTACATGCAACGGCGAGATTGGATTGGATTGGATTGGATCGTGGTCACTATTTTCTGTCTTTTCAAGCTCAAGTTCCAAGTTCTATACTTGGAAAACCAGTATGACTCAATCATTTGTATAAACAGGATTTCAAAACGTGCACTATGTTCAATGTAAAATGTATAGAAATCTCTCATTTTTGTACTCGTCTACCTAACATTTTTCCTTTGGAGTCAACACTCATCATCTTGCACATGTAAATGACTGTGTCTATTTCAGCCCCTGGTTTTTTCCACACCTTCTTGCAATTCTTTAAAATGATGGAATGGTAGATGAGTCATAATATTAGTGACTGGATGACTAGACTAGAGACTCGAGACTAGAGACTAGAGACTAGAGTTGCACAAAAGTTTCACCTTGATTCATTCACTCGGAGTTAAATTTTGGTAATCTTTGAGTTCTCTGTAGTCTGTGATTTCCTCCCACGTTCAAATGGTGAACCCCACGCACAAAGAATAAAGGAGCATGGTAAATGGAAATAGATTGGTTGAATGTTGGATTCCAATTTGATTTGTTTGCTTGGTGAATTTGTTTGTCGGGGTTACATTTTATTTACAGGGCAAATAATCAAAGTCTCTTATACAATTGTAGTTTGTATATACAAAATGATTTGAAACGGTATCGCTTTGGCGGATCCGGATCATTGGTCATTGATCATTTGAAAAGCGGATTTGGCAACAAAATATCAAGTACGGCTCATTTCAAATGCTCTTCTTGTGATTGTAAACTTTTCATGTAGATTGTACATATTTGTCTAGTTTTTATATGCTCATGCCATGTCATGTAATGTTTGTAGTCTATACATAAAAACGTAAACCGGATCCACGGGGACTAGAAATGTAAATTCCATTTATCAGGAGCACATGTGTATTGTGTATTTTGGAAGAAAGCATTAATTGAACTTTGATTACACAACCAACTTGTATGGTTCATGGTTCTACATTGTACAATTTACAGATAAAATGGAAATTGCAGTCAATAGTCAACAGTCAATAATCAAAGAGGTGGGTGAAATTAATTGCGGCAGATGAAAATTCAACCTCAAGCTGTAACTTCAATCTTGAGTCTAGAGTCTAGACGCTAGAGTTTTGATGCCTTTGTAGAAATTGTAGTGAAAAGAGAGGAAATCAAAGTTCCCCTGAATCTTGATCCTTGATCGTTAGTTGTACACGTTTTTTACTACTTAATATTTTATTTATTCATATGGATATCAACTGCTTTTCTTTTTTCTTCCCTTCTTTCTTTCTTTCTTTCTTTTATATTTCACCTCTCGACTGTCTAATGTCTAGAGGTCGGGTCTCTTCTTAAGATAAACTTTGAAATTATCCATTAGCCATTCCATCTAAACTGCAAACCTGTGTTACAGATATTTGTACATTGAATAATATTAAAAGTATTCGTAAAATCCGTAAATTTCTCGGAATTTCACGGACAAAAGTTGTTCCCGTTTCCCTTTTTCATTTCCTCTGCAGTTCTAATGTCTAACTTTGGTTTCTTTGGTCGGTCTAGTTATGCCGACTGCGGACTGCCGACCATCGACATTTCTTACAAAGTAAATGGAACAAAGTGCTTTTATTGTCTTTTATCTTTTTATCTGTCCCTTTCTTTTCTACTCTCTCATCTCCATACTCCATACTCCATACACAACATCAACATGAACATCAACAACTCTTCACTTGTTTTTTTAAACTTGTTTAACCACTCCACTCCTTTTCAATTGTTTATTCTACATTCCACATTCTACATTGTTCATTGTATTTGTATTTGTATTTGTATTTGTATTTCAATCCTCTCTTGGTTTGGTTTGGTTAAGTTGGGTTTTTCCGTTTCCTTTAAGCTTTTGTCCACGTCCAAGAATTGGAATTGGAATTGGACTTTGAGTCCGAGTCCGACCTGGAGATCATGAACAAGTAAATAAAAACATTGACAATAAGTGTAGTTTTTCAAGAGGAAAGAGGAAAACAAGAAAGAGTAAAAGGAAAAAAGAAATGTTGAGTATGGAGTATGGAGTATCGGTTTAAGTAAAGAGTTGATGGATTGAAAATTGAGAATCAAATGCCTGTGGATTCTAGATTCTAGACTCTCGTTTCTAGATTCTAGATTCTAGATTCTGGACTCTGGATTTATCCAAGTAAAAGGGAAACGAAAAGAAACAAAACCAAAGGAACATTCATCAGTCTGAAGAAGGAAAAGGAATTCAAATCCTGATAGAGAGATCCAATCCAATCCAATCCAGTGCAGTCCAGTGAAGGGAAATGGAAATCAAAAGCTCTCCTTCTTTTCTTTCTTGTCTCTGATGTCTAGAATAAGTATACGGATATTCTACAAAAACAACAATAGCTACTTCTACTTTTCCTTGTACTTTTCCGTTTGTTATTCTTAATGCTCCACAATCCACAATTCACAATCCAGGAGCATCTAGATTCTAGATGCTTTTTCTCTATCCTCGGATGGAATTCAGTCCCAATGGAAAGATGTAACAGTTTGTAAAGCGCATTATCGACAAAGTGCCGGACTTTTGTCTAGAGTCTAGAATCTAGAATCTAGTAGAAACTACAGACTTGACTCATCTGAGACATGTTACCCATTGCTTGTACTTTGTACTTGGACTTGGCTCAGACCCAAAGGAACGTGGAAAAGAAATAAAGACGAATTGAGCATTATCATTCCCGTCTTTGCTTTCTCTGTGATAATATTATTATTATTATAAATTTATTTATATCTTTAAATAAACATCTACAATCTAGTATCTACACTCTACACTTCTTTGTCATCATCCACCCTTTATCCTTTATCCTTTATCGTCATCTCGTTTAAAACGTAAACATTTCCTGTTTCCAGTTCAGTTGGAGTTGAAATGTTTTTCTTTCTCCAAGTTTCTTTATACAGATCTACAGATATCTACAATCTAAAAGAGCAAGGAGGAGGAAAATTTATTTTCTTAATGATTGCATCCCTATTTTTATACCACTATATAGTATCTGTATAAAGGATAAAGAAATGACTCATAATTGAAACGTGTGTTTTCAGTTCACATCTTTGTGAGAGAAAGTTAAAAAAAACGTGCAAAATTCTGTATTATTTCCCATGTTTTGAAAGCGTATGTGTAATGTGTGGGTTGTAGGTTGTAGGTTGTAGGTGGTTTTAGATGCATATCTTGATTTATAATTTATAATTAGCCATTAGAAATAAAAATAAAAAGACTTTGGTGATTGATTCAGACATTGACAGTGTTTGGCACTCTTTGATTTAGATTTTTTACAATTATAATGAGCATGAACCATGCTAAAACCATGTGACATGAAGTGAGCTGAGCCTTTTCATTAAGACTTAATTTTGTTTTGGTGGGAAACCTAACCAAAAAGTTGGGACAAATAAACTTGAGACTTGAGCCTTGAGAAGTATTATTAAATGTCAAACGCCTTCTGTTCTGCACACATGATGAACTACATGAATATCAGTACAAATATAAACGCTTTCTCATTCCCAACTTGTTTGCTGTTTTATTCTTCACTTGTCGGCCTTGTAATTTTCAATAGTCAACATTCAACACTCAACACTCAACTCTCAAGACTCAAGACTCAATACATGGACAAAGAAGACGGAGGCGAATGGAAGGAGAATAAAAGACGGCGGCGTGGGGAAAACATGGGATTTCTTTTATGTTTGACTCCTAATTCCTAATGAGCTTTTTATAAACCTCATTTTGAATGACATTGGAAACTTAATCTTTTTATCTTTATTTCTTACAAATTCCAAATGCGATTCCAACTCAAACTCCAACTTTCTCCTTCAACTGAGCTCTTTTGGAGTTTTGAGTTGGTCCTTTGTTGGCTTTCATCCAGTGAACAACATTAATTTGTTCTCTCCTTCGCCATTTTCCGTTCCCATGCTCCATGCTCCATACTCCATTCTTCGTTATCCCTTCTTAGTGACAAACATCCGCTTTCACTTTCCCTTTTGCTTTCACTTTCACTTGTACATACGCAAAAAAGCCAGATTTGCTTTCCTGGTGGCCTATTCAAAACACCCTGCTTTTGTACCTCAGCATCTGTGCATTTATCCGCCTATTTCCTATTTATATATTTATTTATGTCTTTCTCTCGGTTCTTCATGTTTTCTTCACTTTCTCCTTCCTCTGTCAACTTTTGACTTAAATGAATAACATTGCAAGTGTTGAAGAATACTGCACATTATTTTCTCATCATAAATCATAAATTAAAAAGATTTATTGCGATGCTAATTCAGCAATTTGCTGAAATCAAATTTAGCAAGCTATTAAAAACAGTAATAATAATAATAATTATTAGCATGACATGCATTTTGCATCATTATCT
This sequence comes from Sminthurinus aureus, assembly GCA_034698265.1. Lineage (NCBI taxonomy): Eukaryota > Metazoa > Arthropoda > Collembola > Symphypleona > Katiannidae > Sminthurinus > Sminthurinus aureus. Next base: position 9,998 of record JAQGBH010001974.1, read on the forward strand.
TGACAAAAACAAAATCCGAAACCAAAAAGCTCTAGGATCAAAGCTCAAAGCTCAAAGCTCAAAATTCAAAACTCAAAACTTTGGCTTCCAAGAAAAGCCAAAAGTTAAATTTTGTGTCACAAGTCACAAGTCGCAAAAAAACATGTGAACACCACAAACTACAAAATGTTTTAATGATTTTAATGAGACAGAAACCGAGACAGACGACAGACGACAGAAACAGAAGAGAGTCATGCGCAGAAGCAAGACGGTGTTTTGTTGTGTACTTTAGTCAAGCAAAAAGGAAAAGGGAGGAATCGTTATAAGTTTTTGATGTGGATTCTTGTGAATTCAGCAATCGGAAACCAAATCCAAAAAGTACGTAATGCAACCTGTTTCTTCCATCCTTCCATCCACCATCAAGCATCCAGCATCAACTTTCAATGGATTGTATTGTTTATAGCAACTTTTCAAAGGAGTGAGAGGAAACTTTTGGGAAAAATCAAAGATGATCAATGAACAACTTTACAGGTCCTGACCGACACATGTTAATCGTTAGTGTAGAAACAAAAGTTGTACTTTGTACTTTGAACTACACTGTCGCTCTGCCATCCTTCCATTTCCATACCTCAAACTTTCACCACTACGGCTATCAGCATCAAGACCAGGAACAGCACCCCTCACCTCTGCCCTACGCCATACATCCATACATACATACATACATCATACAACATACATGCTGCACGCTACACGCTACGCACACATGGAATCTGTAGTCTGTAGTAAAAACTAAAAATAATTGATCCGCTCACTTCTTCCAAATTCCACATTCTACATTCTACACATGAAAAGGACAAATTCCAAAAAAACTGTGGAACAATCAAAGTTGAAACGATTTCCGAAAAAAGTGGACAATCGAATTGAAAATCAAGAACCACACACACTGAAAGAAAGTGCGATGATTCTACATGATACACAATTTTACGTATTGTTTCACTTTTTGCCCTCCTTCACGCATCTATTTCCTGTTTTAGACTTTTGCTCAGTTTAAATTTCTAATGGCTTGTCTTCATAAGTTATACGTCATACTAGTTATAAAAAATCATATCACATGTATCTACAATGTACAATGTCAATTGTTCTTGTAGTTGTTGCATCTTCCAAATTTCCAAGTCTTCCAAGTTCCAACTTGAAACTAAACTTTTATCAAAAAGTAAAAGAAAATTAATATCGTCGGCATTGGTAAAAATTTTTTATTGCAAAGTACCTAATGAAAAAGAGAAGAAAAGTTTGAAAAAGTTTCTCAATTTGTATAAAGTATAAAGTGTGGAGTACGGAGCATGGAGTCTAGAGTGTGAAGTGTGGAACGGAATTGCGGAAATTGTAGAAGACGGTGGAAATCAAAGCAAAATAGAGTTTAGTTTTCCCTTCTTTACCATCTCAATTCTTGCTCCTTGCTCCTTGATGCATGATGGAGAGGCGACACTTGTACTTTGTACATTGTACCTTGTAAACATGGAAAAATTACAAATCTAGCACCACAATCCGGAATGAGAAACGAGTGGGAGGTTGGAGCTTGGAGAACAAAAGGAAAAGGAGAAACGTGCATCTGGCCCAATTATACTTTGTCTCGATTCTAGATTTTAGGTACTAGGTACTAGATTCGTCCAAGTCCAAGTGTGTTTGATGGTTTGATGGTTAAAGGCTGTAATGTGTAATGCGTAGTGTTTAGTGTCTAGTGTGTAATATGTAGTGTACGCTGTAGTTTTTTAGTTAGAAATATATGGCATATGGCGTGTGTATGTGCGTACTCTATATTCTATGTTCTAGAAATGTTTGGGTAGGAAAGGACAAAAAAAAGTAGAAAAACTAGGAGCAGGGAATAGAAAATAGTAGAGAATGGCAATGAAAAGAAAGAGAAAAGAAATTGTCCCACTTCTTGAGGAGTGAGACAGCCGAGGGAAGAGAGAGAACAGAAGACAGAAGACCAAGGACAAAATCGAGGTTTAAAGATCGACATGTAAAAAGAAAAGGTAAAACATTTTCTGGATCTGCAGCTGGAACTGGAACTGGATCCTAGAAACATTTTAAAGCACTTCCAAAAGTCCCACTACATGTATGCATTTAGAATGTATAATGTATAACGTACGTCTGACGGAGAATGTAGAAAAGGAGCTGGAAGCAAGATTGAGAGTGAAGCTGTTTGTGTGGGAGATGTTGAGAAGAAACCAAACCAAACCAACCCAAACCAGAGATGTAAAAAGTGAGGAGGGAAATTTACAAGGTGAAAGTAGAGTGAAAGTGCTCACAATGTATGCTTATTGCAACAGAGTGAAGATAGATATAGATATACCAAAGTAGATGGGTGGATAGTGGATGGGTGGATAGACTCGTCATCATGTTGTAATTGTAGAGTGTAGAGTGTAGAATGCAGACTTTAGTAGTTTGTAGTTGGCCGATTCAATCCCAGATCCAGATCCCAGTTGAGCATGGTAGAGCACAACTCAACTTAACTCAAAACTCAAAGCGGAAATGTGGGAAACTCAACTGAAACTGAAACTAAACTAAACTCAACTCAAAACTCAAACGGGAGAAAGCCATTCTCATTCTCACTACTCCCAATGAAGACTCTAAGAGAGAAATGAAAGGAGGAAAAGGAGCCAAGACAAAGAAAGGAAAGGTTTTCAACACAGAGAGGCAGAGAGAGAGAGACAGAGACAGACAGACAGACATCACTGATGAAGGAACTAACTCTACTTGTACAAAGTACAAAGGGAAAATGAGAAAAGGAGATGGAGAGTAAAAGAGACAGAACAAGAGCGAGAGAGAGAATAGAGAATAGAGAATCCAGGGAGAATTGAGAGACTAGGGAGCGGCAATAGTTTTATTGTGTGAAAAGAAGTTTGGTTGGTGTGAAACTTTCATTTGTCCTAATTGGGACAGATCTTTTAACACTTTCCTCTCTCTCTCTGTTTCTCCTTGTTCTTGTTCTTGTTCTTGTTCTCTCTCTCTCTCTCCATTTTGGACAAACATCAGGTTCCTGAAATGAACTCAAGGCTCAAGACTCCAAACACCAGACTCCAGCCTCAACACTCAAGTGTACTGATAGAAGGGAAGAATGAAAGGACCAAAGGCCAAAGAGTGAAAGTAGACGGATGGATGGATGGATGGATAGATAGATGAGGATGTGAAAATCCACTGAGAAACCATCTCAATTCTCATCCGTATTTACACTAGTTCTCTACATTCTTCATACAATGTGCCTTTATTTTAGATTGTACATTGTGCATTCAAAGGTATGGATATAATGACGGTTTGTGGCGTTTTAAGAACATGGTTAATGCTGGTTCCTGATACTGATACTGGTTACAGGTTGGTTGTTCACTGTTGGTCCGTGGTTTCTACTTACTATTTACTTTCTGCCTACTGATTCCAACTAAAAAGTCTAATCTTTTCTTTTCCCCACAAAAAAACTAGACCGACTAAATGAAATTTCGAAATTTCCTTGAGCAGTCCATCTTTTGCTCATTGCTCATGTGCAATGTGCACCACAGCACGTCTTGTGTAATTTAAGACCCTGTGCTTTCAATTCTGATGCTGGATCTGGATCTGGCACTGTAAAACGTACACTGTATACTGTATACTGTATAGTGTACAGGTATTTAAATAGAGTGAAAAGATAAATGCATCTTTGTAGTTTGTAGTTTGTAGCTCGCAAGAAATTACATGTTAGACATAACAAGAGTACATGACAAAAATGATTTGCACCTTGCTTTTTGACATATTAAAAACAAAGTTGAGTGCATACCAAAGTTGGGTGTTAGTTTCTAAATTCTGGATTTTAGATTTCCCGAATCTTGGTCTTAAGTTGCATATAATGTGCCTTCTAAATTATGCATTCCTGACGTAAGTTTTTTCACTCACCCTTTGACAAATATCACAACCTTTTCACTCTTAATTTACAATTTGCATGTCTCTTTTATACTCTCTTCTAAGGTGGAGAAAGGGAAAAAGAACTTTTTAAAGTTTTTTGCCTCCAGAATCTCTAATCTGGAATCTAGAATCTTGAACTTGAGAGAGTTTTTTTTTGTATATAAAGAAGTTGAAGGAGCGCAGAGAAGGAAGAGTGAAAACCCGAAATCCCCTGAAAAAGTTTAAGTGTAAAAAATGCAAAGGCAAGATAAAAGAAAAAAAAGTAATGGACTAGTTGAAAAAAATGAGTTTAAAGTTTGAATCAAAGTACGGTAAAAAGGGTGAGAGAAAGAGTTTTGATGTGGATTTACCAAAACAAAGATCCGCAACAAAATTTGAAGCTTTACGTTTTGAGCTTTGAGCTTTGAACTATTTTAAGATTCAAGATCCCAGATTCGAGATTCAAGACATTGGATGGTGAAAGGCGGCCGTTTTCATTCAGTTTGGTTCGTGCAAGTGAAAACTTGGAATTTCAAAACCAGGCTTCAAGTTTAAAAGTTATAAAAGTGGAAAAGCAGTTGAATTTTTTACGTCCTAATTCTTTCACTTGAACGAGATCAGCATCAAAACCGACAGGGAAATTGACTCGTGTATCAAGAATCACGATCAAGGGAAAAGTAATTAAAATCAGTGCGTACTCAATATTCAACAACCCTTCTCAAAAATAAAGTCAAAGTCAAAAAACACAAGTCATCACTCGTTGATAATTTTTAAAAGTAAAGAGTTACAAATCTTGTGTATAATAAATAATAAACTAATATCAAAAACATGTCAGAATAAAAGGAAAATCAAAAGCGCCAACTCATTTTTTATGCACTGTTTCCTTGTGCGGCATAAATACCGTGTCTTGTGATGTATTTGGATTTATGTTTTATACATGAATTTCAAGTTGGATTTAAGACACTAAACACAAGACACTAGACATTACAATTTTAGACACTAGTCTAAATTGAAAATGTGCTGTTTAAATCTTTCCCTGTCTTTTTTCTGTACCGTTGGATATTCTGTCTGTCTCGCTCTCCGTCTTTGTCTCTGTCTCTGTCTTTAGCAGTGCTTTTCATCCTCTTTTCTCTACAACCGGTAATACAGGAATAGGCTGCTCCTTACTCCTAACTCCTAAGCTGCTACTTTTACTGATACTCTTGTGGCCTCAATACGCGATCGACAATAAATTTTAAAGTGTCTCATCCCCATTTGTACCCCAAGTCTCATACTCAAACTCCACTATTCCACCATCCCAGCTTCCAGTTTCCAGTCGTTCACTCAAACCCCAGTCACACACACGAACGAACAAGCAACTCAAGAAACTCAAGAAACTAGAGGAACGAGGCACAATTTAAAATGTAGAAGATCGTTTATCTCCAACCACTCACAAATCTTCCAATCCAAATTCCAAATTCCAGCTGTTTTAAAATACTATTGTAGATTTTGGAATTTGGGATCTGGTTCTCGATCCAGACCTGGTTCTGGAATGAAACGCCAAGTATCAAGAGTGAGTTTTAGGTTTCAGGAGATCCGATCCACTAGTTACGTCTTACAAGTATTTCGGTATCCCTTTACACTTTCCACTTTCCACTGCTCTACATTCTACATTCAACGTCGCGACGTATTACTCGTATTTCCTTGTAAAAGACTTAGATTTGCAATGGGAATCCATTATATTACATAATATTACATAATATGATATTGAACGTGTAATGTGGTGCGTTTTCTGGGTTGCTACAGTCTAGAGTCTAAAATCTCGTGGTCGTTTTCATTCTCATTCTGGTGTTGCCCATGTCCTTTCACCTCCATTTCAATCAGTTTGAGGACAAACCAAACCAAAAGTCAAGTCAAGTCAAAAGTGAAGAAGATCCCATGTCCTATTTCTATAACATTTCCCTTCCATCCTCTTTAAAAAATCTATATAAATTTCCTCCCCTCCCGTCACAGGTAGAAATATACGTACAACCTACAACCTAAAACTTAGAACCGTTCATCCTTTCACTTGTACGTTGTACGTTGTACGTTGTACATTGTACAATGTAAAAAAATAAGGGAAAACCAACGTGGATACATGTAAAGTGTAATGTGTACAATCTGTAACATTTCCATTTCTATTCCGTATTTCTCAGTTGTAATATATAAATTGACGGAGATTTGTGGCTCTCAAAGTTTTGTCAGTTGGTTTTATGCAGAATGTAGATGTGCATAATGTGTACTTGATACGTCTTTTTTACGCATGAAAAAATGGAAGGGATGCGTGTAGACTGTAGAATGTAGAAATCTAGATCAACACATGGAGCAATTTACAATTTACAACTTGAACTCAAACTTTCTTCTTTTATTCTTCCTCCATTCCTTCATCCCTTCAATCTCCAATCTCCAATCTTGAATAGATCCTCACAAATTGCTTTTGAAACTTTGAAACTTTTTGTTGGTAAAACAGTTTTTTGCAAATGGGAAAATCTGTTTGGTTCGGAAATGTAAAGCACTTTTTTAAAACTTGAAATTGACGATTGACAATTGGTGATAATAGATCCACAGAAGAAAGGAATCCTACTGGATTTTAAAACAAAAAACAATCCAAATCACACTATACGACTTTATGCCTAGCTGTTTTTTCTTTCATTTTGTGTGTATTGCAAATATGAAATGTTCATTTATTATTTTCATTCTCTTTGGTGGATCTTGGTCTGGTCTGTTGTAGTTTTGAACTGTTTTTATATCCTTTTTTAACATTAAGAGAAATAAGTGCAAAAGGGATCAGATAAAATAGCGAGGGATGGTTCCACACAAAACAGGGACGCATAAAATCATGAGTCATGAGCCATGAAAGAGAAAGAGACACATGTAGACTTTAGATTGTAGGTGTATTAAGAGAGTGAGAAAAAATAAAGCAAGTGTGAGAGGAGGAAAGTGAAAGTGTCGGCAAAATGAATAGCCAAAATAAATATTTCTCTTGTCTACTTCCAAACTCCCATACTTTTACTGTACTTTCTCCACTCCCATTTACGCTTACCGTTCACATTCCTTACTGGTTACCGGTTACTGGTTACTGGCTTACTCTATGTACTCACACCAACATTCCACGGCATCATTTGGGCCATCTGGAATGGAGAGGAAGGAGAGAGAAGAATGGAAGGGATGAGAGATAAGGGAAGCACATGCACATGCATTCTCAACAAGTGTGAATTCCTTTTATATACTCGGTGAAACCAGCAACCAAGATTCTAGACACTACACACTAGACACTAGATTCTAGACATTTCTTGCTCCTTTATAACAAAGGAAAGTGAGTGCAGAGGAGAAAAGTAAATGGACTGCTACATTACACTATATTACAGTACAGTACATTACATTACATTTACTCTCATGATACGGGGGAAAGTGGATAAAATGGAGATGGAAATGGAGATGAAAACGAGAATGACACTAACAATAAGAAACCATATTTTTATTTGTCCTGCGTATGCATAACACGTATACATATTTTTACACCAGTGTAATAGTGGCATGTACATTGTACATGGATAAATGTTGGAATTGAAGTTGAAGATGCTGTTGGTAAATGGAAACCGCAGTTCGTGATACAGGCCTGCGTGTCTCACGTCCATTTTATTTCAGTCACTTTGACTTGACTCGACACTCGGCACTCGGCACTAGATACTAGATACTAGAAACTATAGACAGTAGGAGAAGAAGAAAAAAAGAAAGGTGAAATGAAGCTGAGGAAAACGTAACATGTACTCTGTACAGTACAGTTGTAAAACGAGCTGTAGGAAAATCCGACAATCAAAAATAAAACCAGCCGTCAGCCACGAACCAACAACTCGACGACAAACAACAACTCCACATCCACGTTTCCACGTACGAGACAAAATTCAGTTGAAATATCACCAAACATTACTGAGCCACTCTTCCAGCGACAGGAGTACAAAAAAGAGCGTTTCTTCTCAATTTCTCCTCCTCTTTCTCTCTTTCCTTCATTCCTTCATTTCAGCTTCAAATGACTTTCCTTTTATATTTTTAAGCTGAGTCTTGAGAATTTTGAGAAATAACCAGAGACAGAAACCAAAGTGTCTTCTTCTTCTCCTTTTTTCTTCCTTTTCTGTTTTTTTTGTCTTTCAACATGTTACATTTTATTGTGATGTAACTATGTCATATTTCTTCAAGGCGGAGTTCTCCCCTTTCCTTCCTTCCCTCTGGACATGGTTTTCCTTTATTAATCTAGAATCTAGAATCCAGAATCCAGAAACACTGTGTTGTGCACCATCATCGCCATCACCATCACCACGCCATGCGGACAGAAAATGAAGCCTGTAGCTTGGAGCTTGTAGCTTAGAAATAGATATCATGCCATGGAAAAACAAGAATCATCTCATGTTATACAACCACAAACATCATCTACCAACTACCGACCATCAAGAATCAAGAAACAAGATCAACATGAGCTGTTTTTTTTCTCGTATGTTCTGCTCTGTTCTGGTCCGGCAGATTTGTCCCACAAATATTATTTTTGTCCAAACTCTGATGATGTACATTGTACAATGTATGTGTAAAGGCTGACAGAAAACAGGGGAAAGAAAACACAAAGTCAAAATGTCCAAGACGGGATTGTATTTCATCTTTCATATATTTTTTTGAGTGTCAATGTGGATTTCATTTCCAAAGGATTCCAAGGATTATTCTACGTTAACGATGTAATAACAGGCCCAACTTGCGGTGGTGAAAGGATCAAGTATCAGGAATAAAACAAGATAACTTGTCTTAATCTGGGGCTACATCAAACAATTTTTAGTTACCCTTTCATCCGTTTTATTTTTCTCAAAACTCAAAACTCAAAGCTCAAAACCTACGAATTGTGACTCAAATAACAATTAATAAATAAAACTGTAACAACATGTAATTTTGTAATCTTTTCTACACCAAAAATAAACAGATTTTGTTAGCTTGAGAACTTTTACTGTATTTCTATTTTCTATAGGATGACAAATGTCAAAACAGAAGACAAGAGTTGAAAGGAGAAAATTTAACATTTAATTAATGGAAATGGTGAGAATGAGCGGAATTCCTCGGTTTTCCTAATGAACGTTTATTACTGTGCATTCTGCTACAAACCACTCAGCACTCAGTACTCATCTTGCCTGGACATTTAAAGCACAAGCTGGCATCTGACATCCAACGTCTGACATCTAACCATGTCACAATTATTTACAACTTTAAAGTGTCAGCAGTCAGGGGTCGAGGGTCGAGAGTCAAGAGTCAAGCGTTTGGAAATTTATTCAGGAACAAGGTTGTTGTTTGTTCCTTTCCCCGGGAAAAAACATATTATGCCGTTTCATGTTTACAGTTTACACACTACACACTACAAACTACAGAAGCTTTCATTGGAATTTAGAATTCAAATAAATGAATTCCAAATTACTTTTTCCGAGTAGAAAACTCAGCATGTGGTCTAGTCAAGTCTCTCGTCTAGTCCTTGCAGTGGCTCACATTTCCCCACGTTTTAAATGCACACGCTTTACACATTGTTTTGCAAAAACACTAAAACTGAACTTGAGCTGACATTTATAAAATACAAAATACAAAACACAAAACACACTTATTAAATTGTACATTCATTCTTCATTCTACATTCTAGTCGCAGTACTCGGTATTCTGTACTCTGGATTTCTCTAACTTTTCTTACGTTTTACTGTATTTACTATGTACAATGTACACTATACAGGGCTCTCTCGTTTCACTCACTCACATGTTTTCTAAGATTAAATTTCCCAGCGTCTAATTTTATTTTTCTCTCCTTGTAAATTGTGACTTTTGAGACTTGAGATGTGAGACTCTAGACTTGTGAATTGTGACAAAGTTGATAAAAGTAGAATCAAAAGAAAATCTCTGTTTTATATTTTACTAATTCAACTTTGAAACTACTGTTGACAACTTTTACTTGGCACGAGTTTTTATATTTTTTGCTCAATGCTCAATGCTCAATGCTCAATGTGTAGGCTCAAATCTCAGAACAAATCAGTATTTTTTGCTCTTGGTTGACAAAACCCAAATTCAAGTCAAATCAACCGCCTGTTGACTCGTCTTAAAGACCGATAGCGATGACGATAATGATGATGTTAAACGGATAAGAAGTTTGTCTCCAAACTCCAGACTCCAGACTCTAGAGTCTGTACTTTGAAATTACTTGTGCACCAACAAATCCGTCCTTTTCCTTATCTTTTTGTTACATTCACGTTTTATTGTCCTTTTATCTACCTGTTTACAACTCTACATCAGTCATGTTCAATGTTTAAAAAAGTTTTGACCCTCAAGTCTCAAGTTGAAAATCACAAAAGAGACTTTCAACCGTCAACAGTAAACCCTCGATCCACAATCTACGTTTCACAATCCGGAGCTCAAAAGCTGTTTATTCTTTATTGTTTATGCAGATAAAAGTTTTCTCATCACCCCATGACTTTTCTACAATACTACAATATTCCAGTTTTCCTTCTCCTGTCACCTCGTACCTCGTGTAAAAAGTTTATATATCCTTGGTTTAGTGGAAAGCCGTGGGGAATGGATTGAAATGCTATCTACGAAATTTTGATCCATGATTGTCAAGTGAATAAATTTCATCATTTTCTCACCACAGTATATCAGCAGGATGGGAAGAGACAGGAGCATTCATGCGTACTTGATACATTTATGTCAAATCTATGTCGTTAAAGGAGCTACAAGACACAGGACACAAGACTAAAACTACAAGCTACAGCTATCACAGAAACCAACCACCAACTGCTCTTACTCACTTTTCTTCGTTAAACCCAACCAGTCAAACAACGAACCAACCAACCAAATGACAAACACTTGACGTTTTGACGACAACAGTAATTAATTTTGGAGCACGAATGTCGGCTGCTGGTGATGAACTTGGCAGTCCTTTCACAATCACAATCTGTCTCAAGTCTCAAGTCTGGAGTCTGAATGAAAACTAAACACTAAACTCTAAACAGTGGCAAATAAGGAAGAGACCTCAAACAGGGAACATCAATTTGTCTGCATCTGCATCAATCTGTAGAGTGCGGAGTGTGGAGTATGGATCTTCTCACTCTACAATCTACAATCTACAATCTATAATCTACATTCTACATGAGATATTTACATTGTACAGGCTGGAAGTGGTAATGAAAATTGTATGAGATCCACATGGTAAGCACCAGAGAATTTGCAAATTTCAAATCCCAAATCTCAAGCTCCAGGAGTCAACAGTCAAGAGGATGTAAAATAAGAAGAGAAGAAAATGCTTTCATGTAATAAATATTGAACAAAAATCTGCGTAATACTATCATGTGCTTTCTACGGTACAGTGGTGTATAGGGAACAAATGAAGAAAAATCAAATTAATAAATGGAGAACCACAGAGTATTGCATCATATGATATTATGATATGTATAGCATAATATAATAAAATACTGTATGAAAAATATGGTGTGAGAGGGTCCGGAGTCTGGAGTGTTTGATAAAGTATATTTATTTCTAGCTCTATCGGCCTGGGTCTACTCCCTACTCTATAACATGGAGCTCTGTTTATGGTTAATCTGTTAATTTTGTCGAGTTAATTCATTAATCCTGAGATTCTAGATGCTGTATTCAGGGAGCTTTTCCTTTCGCAGGAGCTTATCGGATCAGCTGGCTTTCACTATCACTTTCACTTTTAGGTTTAGTTTTGCTTCCACTTTTCCTATCACGCCTCACTCTTTCCTCTTTCATTTCCATTTTCACTTCAACTTTACCACTTTTACTCTCCACTCTTCACTTGAATCTTGAATCTCGAATCTAGAATGTATAAGCTCGAAGCTCGAAGCTCCAAGTTCCAAGTTCCAAGCTCAAATCTCAAAACTCATTGCTGGAAATGCACACTTAACTCTTCTTTCATTTCATGATCAGCGTTTGAATCTGACTCTAGATTCTAGATTGAAATGCAGCACTACTAAACAGTAAATATTACAGGCAGGAACGTCTGTCTGTATACTTTGTATTTGATATATCATGTACTTTTCTGGATTTCACCAGTTTCTCTTCCCTTCATTTTGGTAGATTAAAAGAGTCTATTTTGAATTCTGAAAATGAATTCTACAGTTGTATGTTTATCTACGGTTGACGGAGATCTCACATCTCTCTCTCTCTCTCTCTCTCTCTCTGTATTTAATATTAAAGTTGCAAATGCATCCACTCTACTCTACTCTCCTCTACTTTGTTTTACTCTATCCTCGTTCTTGGAACTCAATGCTCAATGACATTTACTGACAACTTTTCATCTCTACAGAATTTATGCATTTCACAAATTAGGATTTTGAAATCTGATGAAAATCCCAAATCCTCTAATCAAATCCTATGTCATATCATAATTCATAATGTATTATGTAGTGTAGTCTACTTTCCTTTCATATCATATCACACATCGCATATCGCATAGCATTCTCTCTACTCTCTATCGTACCACACACAACTTTCAACATACACAATACACACCCCTCGATTTCCATACATTTATCCATTATCCAGTTCCCCAGTCATTTTCTTTGTACTTTGTACTTTATACTTTGTACACTGGACCTCTTTATTCATATTTTACAGTCCAGAATACATAAACAGGAGAGAAGAGAGGAGAGGCAGTGACTGTGACTGTAGTAGATATAGAGAAAGAGCAAGATTAGTGCATTTTTCTTTTACTCTAGTTTCTAGCTTCTATAGTTTCTGGTCCATGAACCAACAAAAGTAGATTTTACATTAAAATCACAATCAAAATCCAAACCACAACCACAACCAAACCCAAAACTGGAATCGGAAGCAGAGAACCAGAAATATTAATAGAAGTTAGCGTATAATGAGAATCAATGTTGGAGAAGAGCTCAAAATGTACAACTGTACCTTGTACATTGTACATTCTACTTTGTACGTGTAAGAGAGCACGTCAACTCAACTCGGAATCGGATATGCGAATTGAATACGCAGCAGCGTGCTGATGAAAATTCCTCAGGCACCGATTCCAATGCTGATGATTCCAAATCCAAATCCAACTCCAGCTACACTTCCAGCTTCTAACCTGTACTTTGACTTTAACCGTTAGTTTCCTCTTCTGGGAATAAATCCAAATTCAATTCACAATTTTCCAAAAACTCTCAACCCTCAACATCAACCTATGCAAGTACAAATCCAAATCCAAATCCAAATCTGAGTCTGGATACAACCACTTTGAGATGAAACGGAGGAGGTAAAAAGAACATTCAAGCAGGAGCAAATAGCATAACAACAATAATAATATCAATAAATAGTACAGTCACGCAACGCTCGCTTTCTATTCCTTAGCAATCCAAAATCCAAATCCAGTTTTACCCTTTGCTCCAGCCATTCAAATCGGGTCAAGTATGAAAAGGCATGGAACATGGAATATTATATCACATGATATGATATGATACGGTTTAATGTTATTGAAAATAGAAGATGGTGAAAGTAAAAAACAAAAAACAAAAATAAAACAAAAAGGATAAAATAAAAAAGGAGCACGACCTCAACTTTCCCAGAATTTATATCTGCACTGGTAAGTAATAATAAAAAAAGTGGTAAAGTTAACATATTAAAGCGTTTCCCTGGTCTAAAACTGTTATGTTTTTGCCTTGCTCAAAACTCAAAACTGAACAAGAAGATGAAGTATCAAGAAGCAAGAATGTAGAAAGTAGAAATAATACCTTTAGAAATGAACTCAGGGAAAAGATTATGTGCTACGTGTATTGAGTATTAAGTATGGATAAACCCTGCAGTAAACGCGTATACGTATACGTATTACGTATTATTGGTCTCTAGACTCGAGATTCTAAACTTTAGACGCTAGACGCTCATTAATGCTAATTAAATGATTTCATTGTCTTAGAAATTTCTTACGCAATGTTGAATGTGGAATGCGTAAAACACGCAAGGATTGGAGTTTACAAAATAAATCACACATTCGCATTGAACTTGATTGGATTTTCAAAGATAGTGGGGAATGAAAAATGAAGAAATAGCAAAGGTCAAAGGTCAAATCTCAAATCATCATCATATGTGCAAGCTCACTTTGTATGGCTATTGACTGGACTATTGAAGTTTAATACTTACTGATGGCTCATGATATTATTATGATTATTATTATTATTGTAACTTGTGACTGCAGACTTGTGTGTTACAAAAGCTAGGAAATAGGAAACAGATTGTGAATAAAAACTGCTGCAGTTACTGTAATTACGCAAGAAATCCAATCTAAGTATAAGTATCGCATTTTTGCTCTTTCCTGAAACCCTAAAGTCCCGCAAATTAATAGACTAATTAAACAAATCGGAGTAGACAGCTCCATTTATTCGGTGTATTATACATTCTAGATTCTAGGTTATATAGCGTTAAGAGCCAAGAGTCTAGGGTCTACATTCTACATCATGGATGGATTACGGATTACGGATCATAAACTTGAGTATTTCAGTCCAGGTCAAATTCTAGATTAGTCAAATATCAAATACTGATAGTGATAAAATGTAAATGATAAAATTATCAACGGATAAAGAATTTCAAGTCAATAGTCACGTGTATTTTATGTTTTATATTGAATACTGAGACTTCAATAACTGTCCAGGTTCTAGGTTCCGTTCAGCATAAACCATCAACCATCAATGTTCAAAGTCCACGTCAAAGTCAAAGTCAACTTCAACTTGAATATCGTTTGAGACACTTGGATCAGTTTTCAGGTATAAAGTCCATTATTTTAATAGCAATTTCTTGGAGAATTGCTAGTGGAGACTGGAGACTGGAGATTGGAGTATGCAGCATGCTGCATGTGACGTGTGATATGTGATACGTTCAATACTGAATGCAAGTATTAGGGGTTAAAATTGAAACTCTGGAAAACTTTGACCATTAAACACTTATCCAGTATCCAGCGTATCCAGAATATCCAGTCTGCAGTCCAGTTAATGTAGTTTTGGTACTTGGTACTCGGTACTTGAGCTTTGAGCATTTAAGCTTATACTCGAACTTTCACTCCACTCCTCTCGATTCTCGAGTCTCAATAGTCAATTGAAATGACGCTCTATTTCAACTATTTCCAAGTTCTAGTGGGACTTACGAAAGCGAAAACGAATACGACTACGAGTACCTAAAACCTACAATCTGCAGTCTCTCTCGTCTCGCCGTAAATATTTGTGAGTTGCGAGTGTCAATTACGGCTCTCATGATTATTATTTCATTGAGAATTGCAAGATTTTCTTTCATCGAGGTAATAAAAATATCCACGGGTAATATGAGAAAAAGGTACTCCAACTACTAGAAGAGAATGGAGAATGGAGAAGAAGAAAGCACCGTCTCATAACAATCTAGAATGTAAAACCTAGAACTTAGAATCTAGAATCAATGCAGCAAAAACTCAAGTGGAAAGGTACATTCTGAGTTCAATCGATTGGATTTCCTCCCCCACAATTTACAAAGAACAAGGAAAATTGGAATGGATGGATCTGACCTGATAATAACACTAACACTAATATTAAAAGTAATACTGATGGAGAAAGTTGGGCTAACATTTCTTAAATCGAATCAAATGGAACAAGAAATGAATAACATGGCAAATATGGTAAATTATCTAGTAAATCCAAAATCCAGAACTAAGGCTCAAAAGTACTTGCAATATGTAGATTGTAGACACTTGATCCAAAGTCCTGGCATCAAAGTTTTAACTCGAGGAAATATAAACGGAGTTTAAAAAAACAACGTTCAACGTTCAATCCTTCTGATTTCTGATGTCTGATGCCTCTATTTTTGGATCATCTGATCAACTCGTGACCTGATACTGCTCTGATTCTGACTTTTTTATTTGCCACAAGAGTAGATAGAACATGACTAAGTGAATGGTGATCAAATGTCCAATGTCCGTCATTGAAAAGGAGAAACCTTATCAAAAGTACATACAAAATGTACTTTACAAATAGAAATGAAATTTGAAATGCCTCAAAACTCTAGGTTTTTATTACAGTCAACTCTTAATATCTCCTCAATCCTCAATAGCTACAGTTCAATTACCTTCAAGGTTAATTTAGAGCTTGTCACATGTGAAATCCAAATCCCAATCCCAATTCAAATTCAAATTCCAAATTCCAAATGACACAAAATGATCTATGCAAACATTCATATATTATTCAACGACACAAGTCACAGGACACAAAACACAAGGTACAAAACACACCAGCTAAATTACATATGAGAATGGCTGTGTGAAATTTAAGTTGACACATAGAAATGTACCTGTAGTAAAACTACATGACAATTTTACCATTTATCCACGGCTTCTCTACCGTTTTAGCCATACCAAATACCCCGTGTACCGTGTGTCATGTAAACATCGTGTATCGTACATCGTATATAAAGACAGCCAAAACCCAGTCTAATGTTCATCATATTAAGGTAGCGTGTCTAAATCCAAGTTTTTATGGAAATGTTGATGGACTTTTTATGACATTGATGATATTTGATATTGGATATTTCATGTTTGATGTGCATTATTGTGCAGTGTATATAGTATATAGTGTGCCGTTTAGGGTATTCTATCTTCTAGACCGAGTATTGTCCGTTGTTGGTCGTTGGGTGATAGAAGATACATAGAACAGATGGCATGAGACAATAGTTAGTTATTTTTTAAGCTTACCGATAATCGTGGACAGAATTATAAGCCCGAGAACAATGGACACGAGGACGTTCCGGATAAACTCAATTTGGTGATTGGAATCAGTCGAGTTATTCAAATTCCGCACCGTCTCATTCTGTATCATCACAAATCACAAAAGACACATACAAGTCATAAAAACTACCACATTGTACATAGTATATCATACATCATACAACATATAGATTATGAATTATAAATTATGGATAATGAATGAACAAAACAGGATTTAAATGATACTCAGCCCATTAGTCGTTAATTCCTAAACTTCTGTAATTAATTAGTCCTTTTGATTTTGCATCTTTTTTCGGACTCATTTATTTTGGACTCGAAATCAGAATTTCTAATTCCTACAGGCAACAAAACTTCTAAAAATATTTATATCTCCACTAAAATTTTACTTAGGCCTGAAGCTTGAAAATATAATTTCGGTACTCGCCATCTTATATAAAAGTTTTTGTTGTTGTTTTTTATATTATACAAGTAAAACCCGCCCGTCACATGACGGGCAATCTAATTTCTCAAAAAATTCGTATCCCATGGCACAGGAATCTGTAGTTTTCATGTTATCTAACACAAAACTCTGTACGCGTAAAAATGTTTTTTCGGCACTTAGGGTTTTCAGTTTCTACAAGAAACTTTACTCGCCCCAAAACCTGCATATATTTTTGGTCTTAAGTCTTTTAAATGTAACCTTTCGCTAATCCTGCGAACAAACGCTCAATGCCACAAAAACACTAAATTTACAGACAGAGAGTTTTTGCAGTAATGGCCATTTCTCTTAGCCAGAGTAATAGCCATTTCTCTCTTAGCCAGAGTAGTGGCTATTTCTCTCTTAGCCAGAGTAGTGGCTATTTCTCTTAGCCAGAGTAATAGCCATTTCCCTTAGCCAGAGTAATAGCCATTTCTCTTAGCCAGAGTAATAGCCATTTCTCTTAGCCAGAGTAATAGCCATTTCTCT
>JAQGBH010001975.1:0-27612 GCA_034698265.1 Sminthurinus aureus
TGTGTCAAACACACTTCTACATAAATTTAAATTAAATAAAGTTTGGAGTGATTTTCTTTGCCCCGCGTTCCCCTACTGAGTCCACTCTCGCTCGTAGCATACTGCACTGTCATTAACCATTCCTGTCTGATTGTTGTGTGTTGTACCTTCTTGTTGTTCTGAGTACTCTGCATGGATGCTTTCGAAAGCATGTGCTATTCCGTCCAATTCCGTACATGCGTGACTCTGTGCACAATTCACCTGATAAATACAACTGCAAAAGTTATTGCTCATTATTGTTGCTGCATGATGAAGCTCGTAGATGTTGGATGTTGGATGGAGGTTGGAGGTTGGAGGTGCAGAGGTGATGTGGACATATTATATATCTGTTGGTATACCCTACACTCCCTCCCACCCCCCACCTCTCCCCATTTCATACTACACAAATTGATGGGGGCATCCCGCAATCAACATGTCACTCGCTTCTAACCTTTCATTCAATAACTTTGCATCACATAATATTTTCCACCTCGCAGTCCAAATGTCTGTGTGTAACAAGGAAACAAAGACTTGTGCAGTCGTACGTATTGTAATTTGTACACTTTGATTGGGAATTACATGAATTTGATGCAAGGTTCATAAATACGCGGATCATTTTGACATGTGTAATATCTGATTTATGTGTATCATGCGAAATCCACATTCACTATTTGCCGACACAACTCACGTCATCCATCTCCATGGTAATGCATTAGTAAGTCAAGTGTGGAAATCAAAATAAACGTTTCCTTTTTCCCTCTCGAATCTCTCGTCACAAAGTCTACACTCCACACAGCACCTTCAAAATAAAAAATTAAAGGTTCGGCTTTGCCTCTTTTTAGAAAAATATTGCACTACTTCGACGCCGTTTGAAATTTCTGTGGAAATTGAGTAAGAAAAATAAAAAAATCTTGCTCAAGTTCGACGCCGTTTGAAATTTCTACGAAAATTGAGTGAGAAAAATAAAAAAATCTTGCTCAAGTTCGACGCCGTTTAAAATTTCTACGAAAATTGAGTGAGGAAAATAAAAAAATCTTGCACAACTTCGACGCCGTTTGAAATTTCTGTGGAAATTGAGAAAGAAAAATATTAAAATCTTGTAAGACTTCGACGCCGTTTGAAAATTCTGTGGAAATTTGAGTACAATTTTTATTAACTTATTGCACAACTTCGACGCCGTTTTAAAATTCCGTGAACAGGGTATGTTTTATAATGGCTTTTTTAATAACTTTAGTTATATATTATGTGTCCGGTCATGAAAATAACCTTGTGTTATGACTTGAATAAACAATATTTACTTAATGCAGAGTAAACAAAAAATAAATGAATTTTACACACAAAAGTCAACAGTTAGCACTTTTATTTTTATTTTGTTTTAATTTGCAATCATTTTCCATGTACAATAATAAATAAAAATGAATGGAGATGAGTGATGAGTAATGTTTTTGTTTTGTCTCATCTCATCTCATCTGTTCTTGTTGATGCGGTCAAAATGCAGAATGTTTAAAAATATTTAGTAGAAATAAAACACATGAATATGAGCAAGTACTCGTAATTTTCACGTAATTTTCATGTTTTACTTACCTGTTTCATCCCTCGTTTTTGGATTATTTATATTATAATAAAACAAGTCAAATAATAAAAATGTAGCTGTTATTTGTGACTGGTACAACATGTCAAGTCGGACGTACATAAAACAAACCAAGGAAAATAATATTTTCTCGAGGTACAGATCATTGCGTACATTTGGTGTAATGATTGGGCAAAGGGATTGTGCCTCGAGGAAACAATTTGGTAATTTCTGTACATGTTGTAAGTTGTGAGTGTGTGTTGTGTGGTAAATATGATACATCCATGTACTTTGTGAGTACTACCAATTACTTGTACTTGCTTTAGACTTAACTATTATATTATACACATTTCATTTCATTTCTGTACTTTGCTACTACTTGGGTCGTTTTTTTTTAATTCTTTTCATTTCATCTGATTTGCTCCTTTGGAGCAATCTCTATTTTGTAACTACTACGATATTTTTTTTGTTTTTGGTGATTTTTACATTTTACATTAAAGAATATATTATTTTATTCTATTATATATTATTTTATCCATTGAATACAGTTCTCCATTTAAACTTGAACTTTATCAGTTTTTTATGATGAAATATTTTAGTCATGTTGTTATTTTTTCTCGCTTACTACACACATTAACAGCTCAAAGATGTGTATTTTTATACACTATGACTAATTGAAAATGTCAAAGGAAAAGGTTGACTTTTTTTATTTTTTTATCAGCTTTTTCCATTGACGTTTTTAATTTACGAATAATTGTTTTTTTACTGTAGTTCAAGAGATTTTGTTTTAATATAAAAAACTACGGGGCTCATCGTTTTTATGTTTATGGTTTTATATAAGTTTGGGTTTATTTTCTTGCTATTGGGGAGTTGTTTGACTGTTTTTTGGGGAAGGAACTTTATGAAATTTTTCAGTAGCTAAATAGACAATACAGAAAGTGAAGAGAAAAGGGTGGTATGTTTTTCGTTGAATGGATTTCTCTCTACCTCTTTCGTCTTTCCGTGTTAAAATAACAGGTATTTTTTATTTCCTATTCCCCGTAAATATTGTGGATTAGTCCAAATACTCTGATTTTTTTTACTAATACGACAATATTTTGACCTCCACTTGGAGAATGTTGAGTTTTACAGAGAGGTCAAAGATGTTTTCAATTTTATTGTAGGTTGAGTTACTTGGTTCTATTTTGATTTTTCACTCTTAACTCTTATTTATGTAGGATAATATTTAATATTTAAAATATTATTATAGATTCTCAGTTATCAGTTATGAGTACCTCCAGCATGTTCTTATACTTACTCTAACAAACAGTTATTTACTATAAGTACTTATTATAACACACACAACATCCACTTAATTACTATTTTATCAATACTATTTACACTGCTACATTTACATTCATATATTAGCATTACATCTCAAAACAGGAACACACGATTTATTATATTATTATCATTATTATTATTATTATTGTAACATATTCCTACTTTTGACTTACTCAATTCATTTACTTATTTACATCAATGTACATGTACTACATTTTTAGTACTAGTATTTGTCATCTTGGAAGACTTTGATTTCGGGTCCAATTCTGATTAGTTTTGGTCACCCTGATTCCTTTTATTGTATCGTACAGCATTATATAATTATTATTATTTATTATAATATACTTTTACTTAGCTTATAATATTTTATTTAAATACTTAGTGTTTTATTTTTACTTTAAATAAATATTAATTCTTAAGTCTCTTTTACGTTGACATAATAATAATATAATTACACTGATTACTGGATTGGAGCGCTAGAGATATTGTCGTACTTTTACTATATGTTTATTGTTCATTTTATTACTCTATCCGCATTATTATTATTTACGTATCATTATCATTATCACTACTCTTCCCTTGACTATTATCACCATGAATTTATCTGTACAAAATTGATTCATACTTAATTTCATTTCATTTCATTTAGTATACATGAGGATTTGAATAGAATAGCAAATAGAAAAGTGTACATTTTCCGCAACATAACGGCTAAATAGATGCTGATTAAAAATTAGACAATTAATGTTTCTAGAGGGACGAGGTGAAGTGTCAAGTGTCTGTAGACAGGATTGACTGAATTACGTGTTCAAAGTCACACGGGACTACTTGAAAATGGGTAAGGGAAGAATAAAGTCATTCTCCAGTACGAGTTTAGCTAGTTAATGCACATGAGAAGTGACAAGTACGGAAATGCTGGATAAATAAGCTTATACAAATCCTAATTCTTTGATTATCTGATTTCAGTTAAATTGACCCAAACTTTATGGTATGAAACTGCTTCTGATCTACGTTTCCATGGGAACAACCCGACAAACGTCCTACCACTCCACTCCACTCCACTCAACAAAATTATAATAGAAAAAAGTCTCAAATCTCAAATGATGATGATGAAATCTGATCAATCTCCTTGCCTTTTGCTTCCTCCTCGCCCCGTCCCGTGTACAGAGTTCAGAGCAATGCCGCACACAATTTTATTCTAGCAGGTCAGGTCAGACGAGGACACTTGGTTGCAGACCAAGGATTAGTTTCCATAGTTACTAGTTTTCCAAGTGTTCCGACCTGGTCTGGTAGAGTAGATTTGTGTTACGTGGTTCCCCTGCCCTGCCCTGCCCTCTCATCCTATACCTACACAAAAATAGAACTCTTTTTTAAGGCCATTTTGTATACTTGACGCTTGATACAGTTCCATGTCATGGGACGCTGCACTCACAAATGACCATGTTATCAATAATTGTGAACGGCGTCAAGTACAAATTGGCGTTTAACCAGTGTTTTTTCTGCAGTCCGTGTTTAAATGTGTACATTTTACGTAGGATATTATTATATTTATAATATTCTGATACTCTATACACTCTACACACCCAAAATGTTACCAAAATGTGTGGAACATAATAAAAAGATATTCTATCCGAGTATTTGTTTTCAGACATGACCTTATCCAAGTACATATATATAATATAATATTATAAGATATTTAACACAGTAATTATTATTATTATTATTGTTATTTATTATTTATTATCTGGATTATTGTCCCGTTCACAGGCTTATTGTCATTGACAGAGTCAACTGACCGAAGTTTTCCTACTTTATTTATTCACCTAAGTACTCAAATTTACTGTATGTACACTACACAAACTATTTAAGACTACTTCCATGAAACACCTCAGCTCATAATAATATTTAACTCTTTCCAACCACGAGCAACCTATGCAGTTACTTCTGGTTAATAATAATAATAATATTTATTTCATATGTACACTCTGCTCCCTCCAACACTTCCATTGCCATTCTTCCAACTCAATTTCTTTCTTTCTCTCTCTCTCTCTCTCCTGGTGGTTCACTATTATATTACTAATTTATCCACAGGGAACTTTGCCTTACAATTACAACGCACAAGAGACTTTTTCCCAAATTAAAATCAACACAATTGAATTACAATGAGAAATCAAATGGTCACCAGAACCAAAGCAACGCTCCAATCCATCCCATTTCATTTTATTTCATGTGGGAATAATTTGATTCTTATTTCTTGTTCCGTAACTGAGGAAGCAGGCGGTAACAAATAGCTGCCGCACTTCCACATTTACCACAATCATCTTGATGATCATAATTATTCTTAACAACTTGAATAATTTAATTAACTTAATAACAACATTATTGTTGTGTTTACTAACTTTTAGCTGGATTTTCTCAGCTTCCAATTGATTGATTTCTACTGGATTAGACCTCGAGATTTTGGGCTTGGGGCTGTTCAGCGGTAAGCCAAACAGAAAACCTATTTTTGCTCTGCAGCTTAAAAGATATCAGATATTATTGTGTGGGCCAGAAGTACACGAGTAAGAAAGTGAGTTTGCTTGGATATTCTTTGAGAGGGAATATTTTTTAGACCACAAATGTGCACAAGAATAGACTCGGGTAGTTTAGACAACATTATTAGGGTGGATGTTGGAGATTGGATATTACTGTTAGACACAGTTGGTCCCAGTTTCTCCGTTTTCCATGGTCATGTGCATTTTTAATAGTCAGTTGAACACCGAGCAGCTGATTCATGTGATACGAATTAAAACCTCGGCAGATTAATCAATGTTCGTCTCCATAAAACAGCTGCGTTCACTGTTCACTGACAAGTTGTGAGGTAAGGCTGAGATGGATTCTTTCCTATCGCGTCCCCACTCCCCACATGCACACACACAACACATACCCAACTTTCATTAGGCATGCCAAACCATCTCCGTTTCAAACATTTGCATTTTCCAGCTCTTTCCTCCTCCTGCACCCATTTTACAATCAAATACATGTGCACAAAAATACACAAAAGGAAAACTTTGAATAGAACCCCAAAAACAGGTTTCTTTTAATTAAAAGAGACTGAGAAAACTTTCAACCATGTGCACTTTTGCTCAATTCCGCAGGACAATAATTTATGTCAGTTCCAAATAATGATAATGTTGCGTGCACTGGGTAAAATTTTTAATAAATAATTATTGCCCATTTTTCTGGACATTCGTGAGAGCAGGCTAATCAATTATCAAATAATATTATGATTATAATCATAGACAATCATGACTTTTCCTCTGACATCCAATCAAACTCACTTCTTAAACTGTCATTTTGGAAATGGAAAGTTAGTATATTTGGAGCTGTTCACCACTAATCAATTTTGACTTGTCTTCTCCTTAGGACATTTATTTATTTAGAGTACGTTTATCCTGAGGAAAGATTAGAATTGTGGAGTCAACAATGGCCTTGCGGCTTCACAATTCTGCCTCTCAACTGTTTACGTGGTGTGAAAAGACAAGTAATTAAAACAAACAAAATAAAAAAAACAGTCAGGATCATTCCAAACAGTTTAACACTCGTTAAGAACAAGTTATAATGTAATGGGAAAACTGAATCGGTGGGAAAATCCCTGTTTGGAGACAAATTAAAGTAGATAAATTAGCCGATTCTCAAAAGGACTGGGAAACTGAGAGAAAAAACATTAAATGAATGTAGAAAATAAGGAATGATAATGATCCTGGTTGTTCATGATATTTTCAAATCATTTTAGGTAGAGTCATGCAATTCCATTTCAAGTTAGAAATCCCAAAATTATAATCCTGTTCTGTGTTCAGTATTTACTGGCAAATCAGAATCCTCAGGATTTTCTCACAATAAAATTTCCCATGGTGTAAAAAATAAAAGACTGGAAGAGGAAAAAAACTCCTCTCGCGCTTACGTGGTCAAAGCATGAAAAAAAATGAAAAATGAAAGATAAAAGAGATTTCATTTACTTTAACCAAGTTGCATTTGGATATTAATTGTAGCCCATTTTTTGCAGTCTCTGTTGTAGTTGTCCGTTGCGTTGGTTATTCATTTGGCTATAGATAAAACTCAGAATATCCTGTATTCTGTTCTATTCTTCCCCTTTTTATTATTTACCGATAATAAATAGTTAAATATTTATTTGTTTGTTTATTGATCAACAATAAGTAATGATTGCGAGTTTAAAATAATCCATGACATGGGGTGTTGTAGTAAGTAGTACATATTGTCAAACACAAAATAACCTCTTGAATGGGAATTCCTTTGTATTTACGTGGCATTCCTCAAAAATATTTAAGGAATGCCATGTCATAGACTACTCAGCTCGTTTCTCTCACTGTGAGAGAAACGAGCTGAGTAGTCTATGTGCCATGTAAATACAAAGGAATTGGTAATTTTGTGTTTGAGAATACTAAGTACTTACAACAACAATATTTGCGTCTACTCTCCACTCTCGACTAGCACAAAGTTCTGCTTTTAAAATAATTATTATTTTTCATCTTTTTACTCTTGGTAAAGTTGATATAATAATATTTCATAATATCTATAATATTATTTTATTTGTATCATTTAGTATCGCTAAATGTTTCCAGGTACTCACAAAGGATTTTGGATTGTTTTTGTTAGTTGCTAGATAAATGACTTTTCATCACACACAGTCCTGCTGTTCTGTTCTGTTATTTCTATTAATGTTATTTAGTAATCAGGTTTTTAGCTTGATATCATGATTCTACTTTATTTCTCTTCCCTTCCTTCTCTTGTTTCCCTTTCCTTCCCTTTTCTCAACTCGAAAGCATATCTCAGATATGAGTGTTCCTATTATTATTATTTATTTATTTATTTATTTTTCTCCTCTTCTCCCATCTCCAACATTTGTTTTGAAAACCAAACAATTTGATACGGACTATTATAATATTATATTATTATGGAAATAAAAGTACGAGTTTCAGGTTTTGGATGAGACGTAGAATATTATTTTAGGGTTATCACGTGAACGTTAGGAATTGTTGCTATTTTATTAGCTATTAGCTAAAATATTATGTGAGTTGAATAAATTTCAAAATGAAGGCCAAAAATGGACTTTTGTGGAAGCATTTTAGTTTTTGGATGATTTATGCTTTTTGTGATGTTTGAAGGTTTGTTTGTTTGTTTGTCCCGTTGAAATGATTGTTTGGACAAGAGGATGAGGATTTGGATTTGGATTTGGATGTAAGGCTCGTGTTGGCTGAGATGATTAGAGATCTTCTCCAAGTCGATCAAATTCGTTGAGTAAATAGTCAACGTCCGCCTTTTTCACTGCAGGATTTGAGATGATGTTTCTGAAAAAGTTGGGGAGATCTTTTTGTGGTTGATAGCCCACCATGACGGTCCCTCCCTCCATCATCTTCTGCTTGATCTTTGGACAGATTTCTCCAAGTAACTTGATCTTTTCTGGTCCATGGGCCATTCCTCTGAGTCTCTTGGGCACGTACCAGAAGCAGACGTTGACGAATTCCGGCTCCTCCACGATCAAGTGGAATTTCTCAGGCATCGTCTTCATTTTGGCCACCATGTACTCGCTCATCTCCATCAAATGATCCACGTGACCCTCCAGCCCCGACGTCCCCTGAACACAAAACACAGCCACATCTTTAGCATTTCAACTCATCCACTCGTCTTTATTCATGCACAATATTTTAGTCCAAACTCTCATTACTTTTGCTCTCCACTGAAGCCAAAATTTGAAAATGTCATTATGACGTCCACATTGAATGACTTTGTCCCCTGTGTCGTATCTGAAATTCACCCCAATAGAGTTGCTTTATTTCAGGTGGGGTTTACTCAAAACATTTAGTACTTTGTACATTTATTGATTGGAACAATAAATAAAATAAATAATAATAATAATAATAATTACTGCATCGTCATTGGGTTGTCTTACTTGATGTCGTAGTGCTTGTCTTGCTGGAACAAGTAGTCTGCACACATTTGGTTACAACTCGTCAGCACACCCTGCAAACAAAGGACCAAAGTAGTTAAATGCTCTCACAGACACAAATAAAATGGTTAAAAATGGTTGAAATGGCAGGAGAAATTACGCTTTCTTTGAAGTGAACGGTGGAACACTGCAAAACGGTGGTCAAAAGTTTATGAGGATTCCAAGTGAGAGAGTCCGCTCTAAAGTGAGTAAAGTAGAACAAGTGAGAAGAGGATTTTATTAATTCAATGTGAATGCATCCAGGAGTCAGCGTCTTATCACCCGCTCTCAGGACTATCAAACAAAAATACGTGGTTTCGTGCATAAAAGGATATTTAAAATAGACTGGAAAAATCAAAGGGAGTGAAAGTGACAGAGATTTTGAATCGGGATTGATTGATTGATTGGGTGAAAAGGGGAGGACTGTGTTTTGAATAAGTCTGCTTGAGTGGGCTTCTTATTCTTCTGTGTTGCGTGCTGGATTGAGGAAGGATGAATAGAGAGAGAGAAAGAGAGAGAGACAAGTCAAAGGAAGAGAGATTATGCAAAACGTGTGGCGGTTCTCTTGTTGTTGTGGTCTCTAAAAAAGATGAACAATGAGGAACGAGTTGGAAATGTTGAAGGAGACTGGAGAGTGAGTGGGATAAAATCAAGGGATTAAGCAAGAATCAGAGAGTAAACTCTTAGATTCCTCGGATCGGATCGTGATGGATCGGTTGGGTTGAGGACGACGCTTCATTCAACAACTTGAGCAACATTAAAACTCAATTAGCTATTCATAAATCCACTTATTTGATCCGGTCCGTCCGTCCACGCACTTGGAATCAAGTTCAAGTTCTCTTCTCCTCCGTCCTTTTGTCTATCCCTCTTAAAACAGGAACGGGAAATCCTCTGCTATTTTTGTGTAATTAATGACTCTGAGAAAAATCACTTGGACTACGTAAATTTGGGAACTCCACACGAAGTGAACATGATCAGAAACTTGGACGAGTCATAATTTTGGAGTGAGTTGCTTTGCTTGCCGTGGGTTTGCTGTTCCGTGCTTGTTGTGTAAGGGGTATGTTTTTTGTGCGTCTTGTGGAATTAGCTCGTGCAGATGTGGATGTGGAAGTGGAAGGAGGAAGGGAACTGAATTGAATTGCATCTACGGAACCAAACTCTATAACGTACAGACTATTTTATTCCGCCAAGTGATAAATCAAGGCAACATATTTACCCTCATTCTCATTTTTCATTTCCATCTCCCGTCTTTACAATTCAATTCCTTTCCAATTATAACAACGCCAGAGTAGAAAGAAAGAAAGAAAGAAGGAAGGAAAGAAAAGGGATTGAGGGTTGAGGGTTGTCAGAATCCACAATTGGAGAAAACAAAAGCTGCATACCTTTCAACTCCGCTGAAGCGAGGTTCCCGATATTTATTTGACATGAGCATTGAGCCACCCCACGCACCCTGATCAATCACAACAAACACAACCAAATCATACACAATTAAATCCACTCATTCTCTCATTACACCACATCAAAATTTTGAGAAAAACTGCACGACTTGATAAAATAGGATGGAAAAAGTATGGAGATGGTAAAAAAGTTACGTCAATGTGAAGCCACATGTTGTACTTTTCGCAGATATCGGCAATCTCATTGATGGGATCGAACGCCCCAAAGACGGTCGTGCCACTCGTGCAACTCACGAAGAAGGGAGTTTTGCCTTTGGCTATGGATTCTTTGACCAGTCGCTCCAATTCGGAAGGAATCATTTTGCCTCTGCTCAAGGTGAACCAAAGAGTTGCACGACATTAGCACTCGCATTCGCACGAGGATTGAATGAGGCATTGAAATAAATGCGGATAAACTATGTGATACGGGATAATTTAGAATACCTCTCGTCTCCGGGAACAGAGACGCAATTTCGAGTTCCCAATCCCGTCACCATCGCAGCCGACTTGATGGAATAATGACACTGGAGTTGGCCATCACAAAACAACAATTGACAAAGATCAGATTAGATTAGAAAAGAGATGGAGGCAGAGTGTGAAATGGGTAGGTGGATGAGTTGACTTACGAATTCAGATGTAAACATGACGATTTCGGATGGGAGAGCCCGAAGACCTTCTTCTTTGTAGCGTGGAAACTTCTTATGGCGAGCACAAATGATGGCATACAAATTGGAAATACTTCCACCTGCAAAACAACACCCACACAATTGCTCATTTTACACTTTTTTGCTCATTTCCCAATGAATTAGAAAAGTAGCTCCTTCCATCACATTAGAATATTCTCTGGTCTGGTTGGTTTGAGAAACCGGAGGAGATGGGTAAAAAAGCGGAGAGGAGGAAGGAAGGAAGGAATGAGTCGAGTTGGGTGTAAAAGGAAATGTTTCGAGTGTAGTAATAGAGCTAATAAATAAGGATAGAGAAAAACAAATAGAGACAGTAATGGAATGAGGAGAATGAGGATTCGGGAGAAATAGTCAAGAGGAGAGTGAAGAAGAGAGTAAGTCAAGTGAGTCAAGTAAATGTTATGAGAGAGAGACAGGAACAGATTTCCATCCATTCCCAACCGCGGTAATCATAATAAAAAAGGGATATTCGGATCGGGTATTCAGATGAACCAAATGGTCTACACTAAGCCAGCCATCAAATCACTCCGCAGCCAGTTACACCAACAACTCAGCCAGCTCAGAAGGGAAGAGAGGAGAAGAGAAGAGAGGAGCCAGGGAGAACGGGAAAAGGGTCGGAATGGAATGGAATAGCCAACTTTTCCAACTCAACTCACACACACACACACACAAACCGGGGGAGAAAAGTCTTAGAAATTATTTGCTTTCCTTTATTTTCCCTGGGATTTAAATAATTTTTGTAATATTTTATTTGTGCATTATTCTTCATCCGAGAGGATTACGGGAGGACAGATTGAGCTGATTTGAGGAGGGGAAATGGAGAAGGAGGTGCGAGTTGATTACCTGGTGCGAGGATGGAGTCTCCATTGGGAAATCCAATGATTTCTCTCATTTTCTTGAGGATGAAGCTCTCCATGAGGATGAAGACGGGTGCGATTTCGTAGGTAAACATGTTGGTGTTGGCTGTGGCCGTGAGCCATTCCCCCGCCATCGACACCGTGTCCAGTCCATTTGACAGCTGGTTGAAAAAATGGGGATGGCCTAAATACAAATTAAACAAACAACAACAATTATTATTATTATAAAACATTACAATGAAAAAACATGAGATGAATTGGAAATTTCTTCCAATCACGCGCACTGCTCAATAAGCCAGACAAAACATAAATTGCGAGTTGGGGCAGCTCCTCAGAAAATTCAATCCTCATGTTTTTGTTCATTCTATTATTATTTTTATTATATGCATCATATTTTTTACGTGTTTTCGCGGATTTGAGAAATTTCGTACAGCAGAATGAAGGCTGATGACAAGAGGAAAAGATATTGTGTGTGTGCTGCTTCTGGAACTTGTTTCCAGTTTGTAGTTGACAACTCGTGCGGAAGGAACAAAGAGGAAAGGAGAAAGAGCAAGATGTAAAATGGAAGAAATGTGTTGATATTGATTATGCTCGTGTGGATGTAGAGGAGCAGGACGGTGCGCATTTGAGTTTCCTCTTCCTCCCGTATTTTTTCATCCATCACACGTCTCACAACATTTTCCATGCCCCGGAAAAACGGAACAAAGGACTGGAGAAAACAAAGACATGGATTTTTGTTGTGACTGGATTTGAGAACTCATTTCATCTCCTGCACATGTCAAAGAAGAGTCAAACATTGAAAATTTGAAGGGAGCTGAGAATAGAAGAGAATAGAAGAGAAGAGAGGGGACTGATTCTCTGGTCATGCGGAAAATGTCAGACATCCACCCAGCCCGTCATCTCTCTCTCTGACTTTTAATATGAAAATTTTCATCTGTTCCGCATGCACATGAGCTCACTCTTCTTTCTTTCTTTCCTTCTCATCTCATCCATCGCATCCATGTGGAAGAAATGGTGCTGGGATGATGATGGTGGATTTGTACATATTTACGCAATTTGTGTCTCGGATTGAAATGAGAGAGAGATTAGATGAGTTAAAGATGCGTTGTTCCATTGTTGGGCTCGCTGGTTCATTCATGAATTCGTGGATTGATTCATTCGCTGGTTTTGTTGGTTGGCTAGTTTTTGGTCTGGAATGTTGAATGGAATGAGTGGTGAATGAGTGAATGAATGGTGGATGAATGGTGAAGGGACTGAAGAGGAGGATGATATTATTGAAAAGGGTAGGGAAAAGAGAGAGAGAGAGAGAGAGAGGGACGGAAGCTATTACATGGTTCGCTTGTAATCCATTGTAATAGAGAAAGGAGAAAAGAAAGAAAGGAGCAGGAAATAGATGGAAGAGAGGGAAGAGAGAGAAGAGAAGGGACAAGTCAAGTTGAAACAACAATAATAACAACAAGATCACAACATGAGAAATCAATGAGACAATCTACAGGGGGAATTAAGAGCGGACTCTTCAAATCTCTTCTCTCAATGTGCATTGTGCATCCCTCAAATCTCCACCTTCATCTCCATCAATTCATCATGATCCCACACACTAAATTCTACACACTGCACATTCCACTCCCATCCTCAAACCTCAAACATCATCTTCTGTCCACATTTCAAGACTCTGAATAGCTCCGCACTTGCTCATTCAGTCCCTTTTTGCATGTGCATTTAGACAGAAAAACTTGATCAGAGAAACCCGTTGGGCTGCTCTGATGAATGTATCATAATTCTTACAAAAGTGCAGATCCTCAAGAGAATTCACGTCCTCTTTTCCACCTGCCAATAAAATAACAAGATGATGAGCGCCGAGTTGAGTTGAGTATTTTTAGTTACTTTTTGATCAACTTTTAATTGGAGAGTTGTTGTTTGGAAGGGAAGAGGAAGGAGTCGTGGATACAAATGGAGAGTAAAGAGGAGAATAGGAAAGGACTATTAATTGTGGTGGTTGGTGGAAGAGAGAGAGAGAGAGGGAGAGAGGGAGAGGAAGGGCTAATTGGATGTCATAGGAGGATGCAGAAGGTCGTATTTCATTCAATAAACCCGGGATTTGGAGGAAAACCCGGGATTTGAGTTGTCCCTTGCGGAGGAAAAACTATCATCCCACTCGCACATTATCCTTCATTCACTTTATCTCCATCCCATTCTCCATCTTCCAGTTCATTCACTTATTTCCACTTTGTACTCCTCTGCCCGCTCTAGCCGATGCAACTGTCCAAACTCCTTCCACTTCCACTTCTCATCCCCTCTCTTCCTCCAACTCTCATCTCTTCTTCGCTCTCCCGCTCAACATTCACTCTTCGCTACAACAGAGAAATTCCTCCAAACATAACACTCCACGAGATGTGCACCATTCCTCGGCGGCACAGAAACAAAATGATTCAACATCCTTGAGCTATTTACATGAGAGACTGCTCATAAATATGAGTACATTCATTTTTGAGGGAGCTGCTTTTCCTACATACAAAATGTGGGTTTAAAAAAGTTAGGAAACGTCGAGATGGACAAGAGGAGTGGATACAATTGGGATGCAGATTGAACTCGGGAGGAGGATTGACTCTTTGGTACTACTGCTGGATGAAAGGAGAATAAATGTGCGTGGAGCTTCGTATGGGTAATTGAGAAAGAAAGACAATTACTTGATACAAAAGGAGAAAGGAAATGAGAGATGATGAAAGAGGAAGGGAAATGAGAAAGAGAGAGAGCGGAGGTGGCTTCGGTTGGAGGGTTTTTTGAAAAGTACACTTGCACTCTGCACACTGCACACCCGACGTTCTTCTCAAGGAGAGAGAGCAAAGTAGGAAGGAGAAAAAGAGAGAAAAAGAGAGCGCGAGAATGATTACTGAGTAAAAGCTTTGAAACTTTGCTAGAAAAATGCAGTTGTAATCCTAAGCCCGGATTACTTTGATTTTAGCAACAAGAAGAAAACAAGGAATTTCCATTCAATTCCTCTCTCGCTCATGCAGATCGGAACGTAGACGCATCCCCTCCACAGATGCTCCTCCACTTGTTCTACCATCCAACTAATATTCCTGCACACGTCAACAGATAAACGCTTTTCTCTCATCACTCTGCCCATTCGCTCTGCCATTCCAATCCTTTCAACTCCACCACTTTCCGTCCCAAATATTCCTACACATTTCCCCATTTCCACATTTCATCGGGCCAGTAACAATGATTTTAAATAGCAAAGTTCCATTACGCTCCTCACATTCCTAACTCCAACGAGTCTCCTTTCATCCACAAGCTCTTTTTCTCCTCCAAACGAGGGCCAAAGTTGCCGTGTGTTTGAGTAAGAGTTTAGAGTTGGTGTAAGATGAGACTTGGTAATTGATTTTGAATGTGCTGGCAAATTGCTCGGGCGAGTTTAAGTCAAAAGTTCCGAGGGATTTATGGACATTTTGGCTCTCCATTTAGAGATTTAAAAATTAATGCTGGGGGCCAAGGACGAAGGAGAGAAGGAGAGAGAATCAGAGGAAACGGAGGATTTTTAGTCCTATTGCAGCACTTTATTTTCACTTTGCACTTGATCCGATTTCCTCATTCGAATCCTCTGAATTCTGAATTCTGAATCATGCACGTGGACACAGATGAGACACACACATGGGCTTCATGTACATTGTACATACCATAAAAAGCATGTGCAGAAATTGATGGGAAAAGTTGCAAGGGGTGGACAACTCTTTTATCTCATCATTTTGTACTACTCTTTTATTCATTTGGATGGTGCGAACCATTACGAGCTGATCTAGATTCCACTTCCGGGCCCCTTCAACACGGAATCCTGTGCCACTTTGTAAAACTTGCTACTGCATCCACAACACTCTGGATTTCAACTGGAGACCAAAATGAAAAGAGCTCCGTCTTAACACCTCGATAAAGTCTCATTTCATGCCAGTCAACCTCATTATCCTTATTTTGCGCCAAGTGTAGCTCGTCTTTGATTGAAATTAAAATTAACCAGCCAAATATTATGATATGTTTCATGCAATTTCCTCCTCCGTCTCACCACATGAAATTTCCCACTTGCTCACGCAGAGGCATCTTTTTGGCCATGAATTATGTCCATTTGTATGGTATAATTGCATTGGATGTTGAATGAATGAAGAGTTTGGAGGGAATTCCTCGACTCGTCTTGCTCCACTTTTTCCTCTCTGGACGATGAGCGTGGCGTGTGAGGTAGGAGATTTGTTTGTGAGTATTTGGTTGCGTACATGAAGGAAAAGTGCTCACTAGTTGAGCAGTATGTGTGGTAGTGAAGCTGGAAAGTGCGGGATGGTGGAGGATTTTTATGGAGGCAGAGCAGATTCGAATCCGGTTCAGTTGAGTTGAGTTGGGAGAAAAGGAATCCTGCTGGATGCACAATCCATTACATGGAGTTGTTGGTAGGGCAGAGAGAGAGGGAGAGGGAGTATGAGACAAGAAAAAGAGGGCAACAGATGTAGATGACAGACAGAGCTCGTGCTTTTCTTGTCACCCAGTGTCTGTCTGTGTCTGTCTGTCTGTTTGGTTGGATGCATTTGAGATTTTGAGAGGACAAGTGCTGCATTTTGGATAGGAACAAGACTTTGGTTCCCTTTCATTCTTCTCCCATTCACTCATTCCCCTCCTCTCATTTTTGCCCGCATCTCTGCATCCCCTCTCTCTCTCTCTCTTCCTCTCTCTCCTTCACTCACTCACTCACTTTTGTACATGTTACTGGAGTATTTATTTTACCACTCCAGCGCTCCATCCACTCCTTCCTTCAGCCAGCAACATTTCCTCTTCTAATGTGTTTTCCGAGTGCCTTTTCAAAGCCACTGGGCCGTACATAATTCTCGACCCCGATTTAACATCTAATCGCCTTAAGTCCACCACGTCTTCTTTTTATACACATGTTCATTCCGTCTCCTCTTTGACATCCAACCTCCTCTCTCTCCCTCCCTCTCTCTCTCCAGTTTACCTCCTTTTACATCCTACGCAAATAGCTACAAACACGGAAATACGCTCACAAGAAGCAGACAATTATCAGCATTTCCCCTCTATGGACTTTCTCTCCTTCCCAACCACCAGCATCAGCATTCCTACTTCCTGTTACAACAGTTTTAAGCAACTCAAAGGGAAGCAGTCGGATCGCTTCATTGGCGAGCAACCATCAGAAATTATCACATTCTTTCCCTTCTCTTTTCCTGTCACAAAAAGGCCGCTCTTGTTAATTCAAAATTAAAAGGGATGAGTTATGAGCGACCAGTCTGCCACATCCAACATCCACATCCACATTGCACCAGTTCTGGAGCGAGTCCCAAGTTTTCTTTACATAAAAGAAGCAGAATGTTTTTTCCATGGTCCACCAACATTTTTATCACGTTCCTCTCATTTTTTGTTGGGTTATGATTTGGATTTTGGATGCTAAAAGTGATCAAGTGATAATATATTGCGAATTCCCATGACAAAAACGTTGAGGTATTTTTGAGAACTCGTTCATGTTTTTGTGGCTACAGATTACAGATTATAATCCACATCTCATCTCATCTGTTTGAATTTTGTCATGAGATAAAAGAAGCAAGAATAGATAAAACAAGACAAATAATAAAATGGGACTGAAATGTGTGTTGGATTTGATATGTTGATGTGGGATGGGATGGGATAGAATTATGATGGTGTGACTGTTGACTGGATTGAGGTTTACACTGCACTTTTTGTTCCGTTTTGTTTGTGTTGGACTCTGTTCCGTTTGGAGTAGGATTGACTGCAAGTGACGTAGATGGGTGGCTAATGGCACTTGGCCAAGTCACTTTTTTGGACAATGAGTAGACTATTGAGTGAGTGAGAATGAGTGCGAGAGGGTGGATTTCTTTCTTTTTATTGTCTCTTTGTGGGATGTGTTGTGGAGTAGAAGTAGTCCCCGCTCTTGAAATGGAAAGGAGTTCGAGTGTACTCAAACCCAGCTGACTGAATGCTCACTGAAATGGGGAATGAATGAATGAATGAATGAATGAATGAATGAATGGAGGAGTGTGGTTGAGAGTTGAGAGTGATACAGTAGAGTGGAGTGGAGTGGAGAAGGTAGTCAGACTATACATGTTGTCACTTGGTGGAGGAGGGAGGGAACGGGACCAAGTCAAACCTCTGGAGACAACATTCAACTTATTTATCCAACACCCGACCCGACCTTGGCCCAAACTCGGCGGCTAATCCACAAATCCCAGTCACCACATCAACTGCGGATTGAGCGGTGGCAGTCAAAAACAGTTGTAATTAATTACCATCCTAAATAAGTTACAGTCATCCCACTCTCCACTCCTTCAAACAACCACAAAGGAGAAAGCATCCTCTGCACATCCACAACTTACTCTTCCACTCAAAACCTCTAATCCAACTCCGTACTCCATTCTTTCACTCCACATAAACCATCAAAGTACACCAAATACCATTTTATTACCCAACTTTTTAAAAACAAAAAAAACAGCCAACATTCTTCTTTTGGTTTATTTTTTTATCCTTGTCAAATTGAACTTAATTATATTAACACTTTTTACAAATCCTTTTTTCATTTTCATTTGAAAATGTGCAAATCGATGATTTTGCCCGCGCGCTCGCTCCCGCTTTCGTATTTAGTGCAGTACAAAAAGCTGAAAGAAAATTAAAAGCTAATTGTAAAGTTAAGGCTGAATGTAGAATGTAGAGACACGCGCTCTGGCCTCATAGATTTAAGGATGCAGCCACTTTGTAACTTTTAAATTGTTTTTATTTTTATTTTTATAAAACGGGGATTTGTTGTCGATGTATTTCTAGGGTTTTGGCAGTGGTGGGAATATCCATCTTTTTGTCTTTGTCTACAGTTTGCAGTGCGCTGCCTGTAGTGTTTTGCAAAGAGGAATTAGAAAGTTAAAAGAGAGAGACGTACCTGTTTTGACTTGATATTTGAGGGTGTCTTTGCAGTCCGTGAGAAGCTGATCCAAATTTTGAGGGTCGTCGGGAAGGGTGAAGTCAAACACCTCCAAAAGCTGATCTGGATAATGGAAATCTAAAACTTTTTCGTTGCGATCATTTGTTTTGTCGATGAATTCGAGGAGGATGGCGGTGAGTCGGGTGAGGAATTCATGCGTCTCCTTGTTGCCCGTGTTGTTCCACGGAACCAAATCTGCACAAGTAAACATATATAAAACCAATTAGCACAACATCAAATGTCACACGTCAAATGCCAAGGACAGGAAATCAGGATTTTTAGGGAACGTACTCAAATTCAAATGTGTTTATGCCTCAGCAGAGGAACAACAACATGTGACACTGTATCTTGCAGTAAACTTTGCAACTTGAATTCAACTATTATATTCTCATTTTTTTCAATATCCTACTTTTGTCACTTTTTTGATTTCCGTTGGTTGGCGAGATATGGTGGGATGTGGGATGTGGTGGATAGGATCAGCTATTAAGAATCTCCTCCTGGAAAAGGCTGGAGTGACATGAGAAAATGTATCGCAACGTTTATTTTAGAGTGAAATGCTGTGGCCACGGAAATGTAAAGTGTAGTTGAGAGTTTGTGAGGAGTGAGGAGTGAGGAGGAGAGGGAAAGAGGGGAGAACAAGTCAAAAATTGTGTGATTGAATTAAGTTTTGGAGGAGGAGGGACAGAGAAGAAAAGAGAAGAAGAGACCGAGTATTTTTTCATCCATAAAATTGTTATCGCGGATAATATTTTGATGTATCGCTCCGCACTATCAAGTCAACTTGTGGGATGGAAATGAATGAATGAATGAATGTGGAGAATAAGTACAGAGAGGCCAATTTAGTGAAAGAGAGAGAGAGGATTTGTGCACGTGAAAGTTGGTGGTTCCTCCAGCCCATCTGAATGGAGTAATCAGTGAGCATTGTCCTCTTTCTATTTCATTCTGCAGCTCCCTTCTCCCTCTCTCTCCCTTGCTCCTATCTAAACTGGAAATTAAATGAAAAAGAGGACAGCCACAAGATTGTCGGATTGAATTGAATTGAACAGTCTGTTATCCGTCCTCCTCCGTGTTTATATTATCTCTAATTCTCATGTATCCCTCGAGTATCCCAAGTGAAACCTTCTCATGTAACTTGACTCCTACCCTACCCTACCCTGTTCTCCTCCACCCTACCCACCTCATCCTCAGCCTCAAACACATCATCACACTCGCAACAACAACAACAACAACTTGACAAATCCTTACTCATCCACAAAAAAGTACATGGGAAATCAGAGTTGGCTCATTCACCAAATCCCCACTCTCCTCTGAAAACAAAAAATACACAAAATATTCTTCTTTTGCCTTCTGTTCCCTTTAAAAAAATGTACATTTCCTAGTGTATCGTCTTTGGCTCTTGCCTTTTTGTTAGCACAGTTAATTAGCATAAATATTGATTCATTTGAATAGTGAGTAGACTCGGGGCATTTTCACGTCTCCGTTGTGTGGTGTGGTGTGCCTGTGTTAACAAAAACAGGCCGATAAACGGGAATGAAATGGAGTCATCTTATCAGCAGCCAAATGCCCAAAACCTCTACGCAAAGAAGAAAGGAGCAGACGGGAAGGAGAGGAGAGAGGAGAGGAGAGAGGATCATTCGGTAAAAAAGTTGCCTTGACAAGTAAAATGAAGCAGGTTTAGGAGATAGCTGTGAGTTTGATTCAGATCCAATGACGCAACACCATTGTTTGCTCAAGCTCGGATCTCTTTACCCGGCCAACAGCCATCAGCCACCGATCCATCCACAAAACAGTCAAACATTCTGCATTTTCCCTCTCTTGTGATAATATTCAAATGAGATTATTCGACAGAGATTCATCGTGCACAAAATCCTCCTCCGCACTCAGCTTCCTTCCGCTTTCACTTCCTCTTCTCCCTCATTTCCCACAAATCAACGTTACTCCACATGAGCATTTCTCTCCCTCCTTGACTCGCTCACTCTATCCATATCCATATTTTCAGTCTTACTTTTTAACCCACTTTTTTATTTAGTTAACCGCCAAGAGAACAAGAATCCTTTTCTAGCCCATCCTGCTCTAGCATAATCCATATCCTCATTTCACTTGAAGCCAAAGGTTCCTGGTCGTGTCGTGTAGCGAATGGAAGGAATGTCCAGGTGGTTTTGGGTCTGTGTTTTAGCAGGAGAGAGAGAGAAAGAAAGAAAGGGACTGAGTTGTGTAATGTATTGGCTTTTTGTATTTCATCTTTTATCCTCTGGATTCTGGATGGTAATGTGGAGGTGTAATGTGGAAGAGTAGCGTGATGCAGAGTAGAGGGATGCCAGCATGTCCTTTGCATGGGTTTTGCCAGCTCCAATCGCATAGGTTTAGAATTAGTTAGTTGTCGTCGGAATGTGATGGAGGAAAATGTATTCCAGTGAGGGAGCGCAAGAGCGACGGAGGGACACAACAATATTTTAGGGTGAAATTTAATTAAAGTCTGATGATGGACAAATGTCAAGGGCTGAAAGGACGCTTAGTCAATATTTTTTTCCCGTCTGCATTCTTTTGAGTTGAGTTGTAAGGAAATGTTGTCCAGATTGTACATTTAATTATTGTTGCACCCTGCGCCCTGTACAGTGCACAGTGCAGAGGTTTCCCTTCATCCCCAACACAAATTTGTCACACGTGACCCATTCCTCCGTCCGTCCGTACTCACACAACACATTTTACACGGTCCAAGTGGTGGCTGAAAGATGTAGGACGAGTAAGGACAGACATGGAAATGGTGCACGTAGATGAAAGGGATCGAGGGAGAGAAGGAAGATGGAGAAAGAGAGAGCACACTTTGGAGAGTGGACCTTATTCAAATGTAGAAGAAATGGTGTAGTGAAAGTAGGAGAAGGAAGGAGGACGCAGATGCCAGGAAAAATAAAAGTTGCTTCTCCATCTCCTACCTTTTACTCCTTCTCCTTCTTCTTCTTCTTTCTCTTCTTGTGCTCCCTTCTGCCATCTTCGTCATCTGGCGCTCCCGTGTAGGCAAGTGCCGTCTCTGTAGAGGGATCGGAGCAGGGGAAATGTGGATACAGACTGAAGCAAGTGAGTGAGGACTTGCGTCAGAGAACAGAGAGGAGATGGAGAGAAAGAAGGAACAGATACTTGCCGAAGCACAGTTTAGAGTTTAGATTGGATTTCCACGCGAGACATTCCTCGGGTTGTGATGTGCAGAGCGAATATGGATATTGAATTGGATCCTCCACGTTCTACTCTCTGCATCACATTTAAATTCCAATTGTATGCACATAAATTGATCCTGTTCCCTCTCCCGCAGAACACACTACACTGCGAACGGAACATGCACTCGCATTCCACGTGGATGTAACTACACAAATCCCAAATAGAAACAACAACAAGGAGCGGGCGAAGGGTGAAAATAATGAAATAACATCAACTCGCTAATTTCTAATCCTTTGTCCTTTCCTCCGTCCGTCCGTCGCCCCATTCCACTCCTATGTCTTCTCATGTGTTGGGACTGACTTTGAAATCCGTTACTGTCACAATTCCAATTTCCCTGTACATTCCTCACATTCCTCTCTCTCTCCTCCTCCGCCTACTTCCAATTCCCTCCAATTCCCTCTCTCTCTGCCGATCTTTCCCCAATCATTCCTTCACAGATCAATATTCTCTTGCTCCTTTTCTCCTCCGTATCCATTTCCTATTTCATCTACGTTTTTACTCTTACTTTTTTCTCGATTCTTTCACTTTTCTGCTTGAGACAATCCATAGTTCAGAATCCAGAGACACACAAGTCAAAGAATAAAACATTTTATTTTCATTGATATTTTATTCCCACGCCTTACAAGTTATCAAAGTGTCTGGACAAAACAAAGAATAGATTTTTTATGTCTTTCCATCCGTTATGAATAATAATGATAATATCAGAAGGTGATGTTGAATCAATCATGGTAACGGAATTCATTGTAATTAACAGAATAGAGCTAAAACAAGACGTTACTCATACGTTTGCATCATGTTACGCAGAGTTCTCGAATCTGGATGGCTCGAGTAAAAGGAAGAGAAGAGAAGAAAAGAGTAGAGAAAGAAGAAGAAGGGAGCGGAAAGAAAAGAGAAGAGAAGAGAAGAGGGAGCCAATTAATTTATTGGACTTTGGGGAGCAATGAAAGTAATGCGATTTAAACGGCTATCATTAAACTCGCGGGGATTACAACTTTTTACTTTCTCTTTTGCTTCTACAGCAATCAACCGGGAAGGATTTTCCAACAGCTTCTCTCCAATCCTACGTTTCTTCTCCATCTTACTTTTTTAATTGTTGTTTACAGATCAAGAAATTTTGACGTTACACTAGTTCTCCTAATTCTCTTCTCCTCTCCTCTCCGCTGTCTAATTATTAGAGTTTTCCGAGTCAAAAAGGAACTTTGACGGGGCAAACTTGGATTTTTTCTTTGCATCACAAAAGACAATAGAGTGGAGACGTGTGTTGTGTGTGGATGACCACCTGATCAAATATCCACGGAATACTACAAAATGGCACAATAGCACCATTCACTATTTACTTGCAACTGCCAAAAGGGCAACGTGTAGTTGATTTTGGATTTGAATTTTGCCGAGGATTTTGAAAAGGGGCAAATGGGGAAATGAAGCTGCGTGCGTTGTGGAATGATTGTCATTTTATGGGCAGTAAAAGAGATGGATCCGTTTTTGAGAGTGATTTCTGCTCTGGAATCCTCCGCAGATAAAATGGAGTTTTTGTTTGTGTTGTGGGTTTGATGGGTTTGATGGGAGTAGAAAATAGTGGAATAAGGAGAGTGAAATTAAATTACCTGTGTAGTAGAGAGTTCCAACGTCCTTGTTCTCTCGACCACTGCCGATGTTCATGCCCATGCTCAGAGCGCTTTTCATCGATTCTCGAACTGTGGTGGTTGCATCCGAAATTGTCTTGGAAATGGAAATGGACGTCATTTGTCTTCCGCTCCTTCCTCTCCGTTCAAATCCTAAACAACACAACACAACACGATAAAATACAAATCACCCATTTCTTTCACACTCACTCTTTTCACGCTCTCCACGGGAAATCAAATCCAAGAAATTAAACTCCTCCTCATTCTCTCCACATTCACCAGATTCACACACTTGGTGTCCTATTTAAAACATCCACTCCAACTCCCTCAATTCTACATCTGTTTCTTATGAAAGTTCATTCCAATTTCCAGCTAAATGCTCACGCAAATACAAATCCGACACTTTGGACAATTATTCTTCCATGCAATAATGACATAATCTAGTGTAGTGTAGTGTGGTGGGAATCAAAATAGCGGATCTCTCTCAGAGAGTTACAAAATACATATTTTCATCATATTCTCGCAATGCAATTCAATGACTGAAAACAGAGAATGGGAAATTGGGCATTTGCCCTTTGCTGGAGAGTAGAGCTCACACAGCAAATCTCAGGCTGGTGCACCTGAAATCCTCTTCTACTCCTTTCATTTCCTAATTTAAATGGCTTTACAAAATGAAACTCATTCGGCTCTTACGATTCTGCTTCCCACACACAACAAATTATTGGACAAGTCCAGGACCATTTTTTACACCTAGCTTGAAAATACTACAAGAAAAACTATACCTAAGTACATTCATCTAACGCTTACAGCTTGAGTAAAACAGGCTTGCGCTCTGATACTTTATCTACTTAGTTTTCAGTTGTTGTTGTTGGGCGGAATTATTTCAACCCGCTAATACTTACTAGCTCCTTTCATATCTTTTCAACCTACTTTCCATTTTATAAAACAAAACAATAAGTATTATCATTTTCAATTACACCTAACGCCTGAGCACAGGCTGATTTAACTGACTCATCCTTTTTGATTCCAGCTAGTTTTTGAAACTGAAAAGAAACAACTGTAAAACCTAAAAACCTTTCCGTAAATTATGAATGACGCCGAATCTAAAGGACAAAGAATCTATTCTAAATAATTGTCGCAAGCACTCTGCGCTCTATTTCCAATGTCTTTTTTTGTACAAAATGGCGTCCAAACTCCGCGCCCACGACCTCAAAATTTACACGGGCAAAAGCAGTTGTTGAGATTCCTGCGAGTTGTGTGTGTGTCAGCGAGGAGAAGCCTTAAATTTCTACTGTTTCATTTAAAACCCTGGAAAATCAAGTAGAAGAGGAAATGAAAAATAAATAATGTTAAACAGAAAATTACCTTGTATATTTTTCAATTGGTATTAAATTTAAATGTTTAGCAGGTTTGGTTTTCTTATTCCACGAGTTAAAATAGTCACTATTTTGATTGCGTTGTTCACTGTTGGTGAGAAGAAGAGTAATAATAAGAGTAGTAAAAGTTCACAGGTACTTGAAAAATATTCAGTTGCTCACAAAATATCTAGTGATTGACCAGCAAGTACATTTTTCTTGCTTTGATTCTCCTTTGTTTTACTTAAATAATGCACACACAAATTTATATTTTAATGATGGTTTCTTTCGTTTGAATATCAGATCCAGTTTTGAGTTTTTTTTTTTGATTCTTTAGACGTTTCCAAATTGACGACGCTCAACGTGGTCAGGAAGCGTTTGAAGATGAGTATTTACTTCGGGGTTGATAAATCTAAATATAATGTTAATAAAAGAAGGGACTAATTAAAATGTACTGATTATTATTCCTGGGAAATGGTCGAGTTGTTGAAAAGGTGGGAATTGATTGTTGAGGTTGAGGATGGAGAATGGAGAGGAGCAGAGGAGCAGAGGAAGGATGGATATGTATTAAAAGTATGTATTTAAATGTTGGTGAGAGCGGAGAAAAGAAGGCGGTGGCGAGTATGCTGACGGAGCTGGAGATGAAGGAGGAAAGGGTCAAGAGTAGTAGAGCGAAGGAGAGAAGAGAGTGAAGGAATTTCCCGTCCGTTCCAAACTCATCAACTACTTTCCCGTTGGTGGCAGTTGGAAAATGAGGCCGAGAGAAGGATGTGAGTGAGAAAGTGAGTGAGGGTGCAGAGGCGGAGTGAAGAGGTTGAGCATGGAGAGGAGTGTGAGATGCGGAGATGCGGAGACGGGAGGGAAAGGCGGAGCGGAGGAGCAAAGTGAACAAGAGTCCAATGAGAGGGAGGAGAGGCGTTTGTTCCGGGCTCCCGATCCAATCCCAACCCGGGTATCCTACACAAACAAGTCCTTCCTTCCCACTTCCCACTCATCCTCTCTCATTCCTTCTCTGTCTTCCGCATCCAAACATCAACTTTTCTCTTACCCTTCCGAGTCTCCAGATTTGTCCGCCATTTATGGATCATGTCAGAGTATGCTGCAGATATACCATCCTATCTATGAGCATCCAAACATTCCTTCACCCAACTCTTCTCTTCCTTCTCTTCCTTCTCCATCTTCCACACTCCACTCCACTCCACTACAAAAA
Source organism: Sminthurinus aureus (assembly GCA_034698265.1). Taxonomy (NCBI): domain Eukaryota; kingdom Metazoa; phylum Arthropoda; class Collembola; order Symphypleona; family Katiannidae; genus Sminthurinus; species Sminthurinus aureus. The sequence continues at coordinate 26,250 of JAQGBH010001975.1, forward strand.
TCCATCGCATGAAATCATAAGCATACACATATGTAGTAGAAATTTAGGTATGGATTGAGGAAATTTCAACTTCTCGCTTTTCCTCTGGATTCACAAAAAAACAATAGAATCAACTGCCTGGACTTGCCTCATTTTCCTGGAGTCCTTGTTCCTCTTCTCACTGGTCTGTTCATGAAATGCCGTTGACAAAAGCGACCCACATAGGTTCTAGTAGGAATTCTCTTGCGCCTTCCAGTAGAATCAGACCACGACGTATTTTGTTGACCTACTTTCCACGCCATCCCGCGCACGTTTAGCTCAATGAAATAGGACGGAAGAGAAAAGAGGAGATGCACCAAGGACAAACTTGGTGGTTCTGTAACCATTCAACCAGCTCCGTCATTCCTCGTCCTTCTCCATCTCCTCAGCCAAACAAACATCAACTGGCAAATAAAAAAGCAGAGAACCTCTTCTACATCATCATCATCTCCGACAACTCGGTACACATTTCCCGTCTACATCTAAATCCCAATATGTTTTGAATACAGCTCTAATTTTCATGTTGAATGTAAATGACTCATAATCTAGAATTTTCCACAAAACGTAAACTATGCCTTTCACATATGCAAAGAGAGAAGATCACAGAGATCAGAGAGAAACAACACATTTACGTCCCAAAAGAAAACTTGAGCACACAAAATACAACGAGAAACGTCAAAGGAATATTTCGCCTTCAAAATCACGGAAAGGTTCCTTGTGAGGACAAAGTTATGATTTTATTTATCTATTTTTTACCAGAGTCTGTCCTTCTCTTTCTGCTCCCTCACAGCATTTCATGTACCAAAACGTTTACATGGGAAACATATAAAAGGAACATATAAGCTGATGCAAAATCCCTTGGATGTTCTATTTAACAGAGAGAGCGAGGGAGAGAAAAGATAATAAAAGAGACGACGAGGGATTGTGATGGAGAAGGGAGGACAAGTGAAAGCTGGCTGTGTGTGTGGCTCTACTTACATATTTCCGAGTAACGAGTGCTATCCATGTGAAAAATCAAATTTTAATTTCCTCTCCCTCCCTCCCTCTTCTGCTCTCATCTGATCGCATCTCTGCCCCGCTCTCCTCTCGTCCCTTCCATTCCCACACGCCCATATTAAAAGCAATAAAGTACACTCACTCACAAATCACCAACACATCCAACTTATCACTTATGCCATCAACAAAACATGTTACAAAATCTCTTTCCCGTTCTCCTGTCACTTACAATGAATATCTGCACACTTGGAAATTAGCACAAAAAATCCAAAGTCAAAATCTTGTAAGACTTCGACGCCGCTCAAAATTTCTGTGGAAATTGAGCACGAAAAATGTCAAAATCTTGTAA